>JASPKZ010007494.1:0-119032 GCA_030220185.1 Diploptera punctata
TTTCTCTCTCTTTCTCTCTCTCTTTCTCTTTCTCTTTATCTCTCCTCTCTCTCTTTACCTTTTCTCTTTTTTAAGCCTCTGATGTTAGTAGTGCAGCTTCTAGGTATTTTCTGAGTTAAAAAAAGAAAAAAAAACAGTTTATGTTTCTGGATCCATTAAAAAGAAATACGAATGATGCTCTTTTCAATAAAGAAAAACAAAAAAATGTTTATGAACAAATGTATTGTCATTATTTTGTTTCCAAGAATAATTCTTGTTTTGTAAAAATTGTTCTGGATGAATGACTAGCCAATATTTAAAACAAATGTTGGAAAATATGTGTTTACAATAAAACAAAAATCTGAATCGTAACAATTCTATATTTATATATTATTCTTTGCTATATTTTGTTGACGTTTAAATGGTCAGAATACAAAATGTCCTCTTACAGATTTATGAATAGCCAACGTTTGCAACTGAAACTAAATTGAATGCTGTAATTTGTATTCTATCCACATGCTGCCATTATTTTATATTTATTCTATAAAAACCCTCCATACATCAAGATGTATTTTATGTAACAAACAATATGTATGTATTAAATAATTCCAGAAGGTTCCATTAAACAATGCACGAAATTTAATGTTGAAAATGGAGAGAATTTATGCTTTAAGGCGGAGTTGAATTAAAACAAAATGAAGAGGTGGGTGAATTCAAATGCCTAGGAAAAACAATTACAAATAGAAATGAGGTGCAGAACAAGAATTCAACATGGGCTCACTTCTGGAAACGCTTATTACACAGGTCAACATGATTTTTGTCTCATGAGTACCAAATAGTTGTACTTAATGCAGTTTTCTATCGTGTTTTCAAATACGTATTCGGAATTTCTCCATCACCCACAGTTTTTTTAATTTCAGTTTCAATTAATGGATTTAAATAATATTTTTTTAATAAACGTTTTTTCGTCCATTTGTCCATTGTAAAATAAAACCAAATGAGCTAACATAGGAGATTTCAGCTATTGAAAAGATATATCAAGGCAAATGGAATCCTAATATGCTGGCCGATTATTGTTGGACCATCAAGAGGGATGCTCCACAGGCGAAATATAGCAGAAAATCGTCATTTCTTACTATCAAGGTGAGTCCGAATGTTCGAATATTGTGTAGTTAGGAATGTGGAAAATATTGAAGTGTTTGAAATTATAAATTCCTGTCTCTCGGAAACCTTGCATGATGGAGAAAAATCGATATGATATTTGAATTCAGGAGAAAAAATACTATCAGAATCACGCATTTTTTCTGAGACAAAAAAAAACTTCTTCTTTGTTGCTGAGTGTTATTATACATTACAGGGACTCCTTCATTATCCCAACTTCTCTCAAAAAAGTTATAATAAAATAATATAAAGTAGTTATGCTTCCACTTATATTATTTGGATGCGAAATATGGGCTTTTATTTTAATGGAGGACAAAACATTTATGGTTATTTGATAACAAAGTTCTACGGATATCTATGGATGTGAAACCTGGACATTAACAAAGGCAGATAGTAAACAAATAGAAGCTGCTGAAATGAATGTGTTGACAGCAATAGCAGGATACCATAGGACCGATAAAAAGAAAAAAACGAAGATATAAGAAGAGAACTTAATATATTTAATCTCTGTGAAAGAATAACATATCAAAATGCTTATCTTCAGTACGTATTACGAATGAATGAACAACGCATACCAAGAAGAATGTATAATTATACACCAAAAGGGAGAAGAATATTGGGAAGACCATTGAAGAGATGGAAGGACCAATTCGACCTATAATGAGATCGGAACAGGCCATTGGGCTTAATCCTTGTTGTTGATGATGATGGTGAAGTTCTCAGGAAAAAAATTGGGAGAAAGAGAAACGAACAGACATTTTGAATGGAGAGGACTAAACAACAATGAACTACGTTATCTTTATAAGAACCCACCAGACGTTATCTTTATAAGAACCCACCAGACGTTATCTTTATAAGAACCCACCAGACGTTATCTTTATAAGAACCCACCAGATGTAAAAGTGAACAATTACTACTTGTAGACTGAGATTTAGGCGACATATCTAACGAATGGAGAATAAAAGATGGACTTGAAAGTTCACGTAGGAAAACGCCCAGTTGGTAGACCAAGAATGAGATGGGAGAATAATATTAGCTATTAAATAATCAATTGAGTTTACGTTTACTTGATGGAAATCCATATTTATTAAGTAGTCGGCAGCGGTGGACTAGTGGTTATGCTCCTTGCCTCTGGTCCCGAGGGTCGCGGGTTCAAACCCGGCTGGGGTCGATGGATTTTTTAGGACGGAAAAATCCAAAGAGCAAGTCCTCCGGGAGGGACTTTAAGCCGTGGGTCCCGAGTCTGAAGATTTTCAGGCTCGTAAAAAAGCCTTAAGCCTGAATGAATAGGCCTCTAAGCAAAATTTACCGAATTTTCCCATCCTAGTACTACCTTGGTTTCCTAGATGTCAGTATGAGGCGGAACGCTGACCACGTACCACTCACAATGACATCTATACGAAAACAAGTGTAACTAAAATTAATATGGTTCAAATTCCTCCCTGTAGGCGGAGAGCGCCTAAATCTCTGTAAAGGGAAAAGATAGGCTTACAATACAATACAAAAAAATTAAAAAAAGTACAGTTTTAATCAAATAAAACTGTGTTATTTTTTTAATTAATAGATATTAACTAAGATTTGAGGGAAGTAGATTATACAGGGAATGATTGGAAAACGTTAGCTAAGGATAGGGATGTATGGAGGGTTTATGTCCGCGCGGCCATGAACCTACGGATTCGATAGTGCCAGTGAGTTAGTTAGTTAGTTAAGAAGTTAATAGCATTATTTCAGAAACTGTAGTAAAAGCAGAAACATTTAGAGATTCAACAAAATGACAATCTAGCAGTAAGGGAAATCCCCATGTTGTAATGTCTAGTTTTCCACAAAAGACCCTGAAACAAGTTGTAATCTTGTAACTTCTTGAGCACGCATATTAAGTCTTGCGGAAAGCACTTCAACCTGTAACCACCAGGTCCTTTCTACCCCCCACCATCCCAAAAACTTCCCCCAAAACATACACACGCACGCCATCTCCTCGAGCACGTTCTATGTCGGTAACAATCTTGCCGACAAATTACATCCACATAAGCCTGCACAGTGAAGTTGGGATTAGATAGTCCCAAAACTTGAGGACAACATCAGCAGAGGTGAGAGAAGAACGGATATTTCTCCCCAGGAACAACTTCGACGCCTCTAGTTTTTTAATACTTTTTTTTTCTTTGCGCCAGTTAATAAAAGTTTTGTGTGGAATTAGAGATTTAGTTGGCATGAAAAGTTGCACGACATTACGTAGTACCTTTTAAACTGTTTCCTGACTGGGAAATTCGTGTGTAGAATACGAAATGATGAGGTGGTAATGTTCCATTCCTGCTAACTTTAACTCTAGTTTTCCCAGAACATCATTTTTGTAAAAAAAAAGTTTTTTTTAGACATGGTTTCATAAGCGGGAAAAATTTTTAAGACTTTTTAATATACTTGATACTACACTGTGTAAACTTCGAGTTCGAGATTTCGATATTATTCAAGGAAAAGTTTTGTGGGAAACAGACAGTTCAAAATAGGAATATAGCTTTGCCTTGTATCCACAGTTTCCACAGAGATAAATCTGTGAAGCGGTTTTCATGTTGAAAAGTTTGAAGGTATTATTCTCTTCAGAAGTATTCTTGTGCTTAGTTATGCAGACAACTAATATAGAACTGGATAGTTTCTCTCACTCTCTCTCCCTCTCTCTCTCTCTCTCTCTCTCTTTCTCTCTCCTTCGATTTTTCACGTCACAGTTAATTTCAATGATTTTATTTGAAACTACCTAACACCCGGCATGCGCTGCTATGCCTACATGAATGAAAATTAATGTGCTTTTATGTCTAATTGATTAAGTAAAAGGAAAAATAATTATAAATTTATATTGTTTAGATACCCCGTTCTGATTACACCGCATTGCCCGGGAATCTACTTATCCCAATCTTCTTGGCATAAATCAGATGAAATACGAAAATTAATGTATTTCTTATGATTAGTTAAATAAGTAAAATGAAAAATAATTATATACATTAGACAGGGACAGTCCACTAAACAATTTATTTTATCTTGTTTGAATACATGTTATTATTAGTTTTAGTCTTAATCTTAGCTGTCATTAACATGGTTTTATTATAGATCGTAATCTAATAGATATTATCTTAAGAATTAAATCAATGTTTTTATTACCTTACCTCATATCCTTTTTTCTTCTAAACTGCAGTTTCGGAGCTATATCTCCATCGTCAGTATCCTCTCGTCGACCGATGCCCCGGTGAAAGTTAAATAAATATTACGTTATTGATCAAATCTTCATTTAGTATTTAATATTAGACTTAATTGTGATTGCTATATTCTAATGTAACATATGTTTGTCCTGGTGAGTGGAAGAGAAGGACACATGTTCTTAACTCCACCAGGCTAAATAAATAAATAAAATAAATTTATTAATAATATAATAATAATAATAATAATAATAATAATAATACTTTATTTATTCTGGCAGAGTTAAGGCCATAAGGCCCTCTCTTCCACTCAACCAGCACAAATAGAAATAAATATTTGATAAATATAGATGTACACTATACTAATTATAAACAGTTAAAGATACATTAAATGTAGCAATGTAAATGTCATGTACAAACAACATTTTATAGGGTAATAACAATAATGATACGATAATAATAATAATAATAATAATAATTATTATTATTATTATTATTATTTTATAAATATGATACATTATACGAGAAACACCAATTAATATATATACCTTACACTGGATAATAATGAAGTCCAGTTTAGAGCAAATATAAATTTAGATTTCTTTTAAAAGATGCCAATGTCCGGCAGCCCCTTATTTCTTGTGGTAGGGAATTCCAGTTGCGAGAAGTGAAGATGGTATATGACATGGAGTGATGGGATGTCCTATGTTGCGGTATATTAAGCAAGAGACTATGTTGTGATCTTGTGTTTAAGTTATGGTTTGAGGATAGATACTGGAAACGGGATAATAAATAATTGGGAATCGAGGTATGTATATAAAAATAGATTAAAATTACTAGATAAAAATTCGATCGGATTTTTATTTATATTTATTTATTTTTAATTATCGATTTAAAACCCCGTATTAAAGGGTTATAAATGGGTCAGAGTGATATTTTATTCACATTAAGACATTATGAAGTTTTTAATGAAACTTGTGCGAGGAAAATGATAGCTTTTTTCCAACACATAGTTGATACGAGGGAGTTGCAACTTCGATATTCGAATTGCGGGTGAATAAAAGTTATGGATTGTGAAAGCTTCTCGCTCGACTGGGGACGCAGAATGTGCCATTAACCGTTATTTACTCTTGTGGACGCCCGGGTGTGCTCATAAGTTTAAAGGATTGGCGGGTCAGCCCCGGGGCTCTCAGTCCGATGTGTAATCTAGCATTCAGTTCGCGTTTCTGTCCTGATGATCAGCTACAAGTCAGCAAAATTGTCCATATCCCGGGCCAGGGGGACTCATCTCACACGACTGGACACTGCACACATCAACATCTGATTATCTGCGACATCAATATTCACTTCTTTCTCCTATCATTTTTCCAAATCAGTGCAACTCTACCAAACTCAATAAAAATCGGAGATTCTATGCAACTCTGCAACGTACAAAAATTCTAATAAAAAACGAAAACACACAATTTATTGTTGTAATTTGTCAATAAGTCGGCCACGGTGGTCTAGTGGTTGTGTTCCTTGCCTCTGGTTCAGAAGGGCGCGCGGGTTCAAATCCGGCAGGGGTCGATGCATGTTTTTTTAGGATGGAAAAATCTAAGGACAAAGTCCACCAGGGGGGATTTTAAACCGTGTGTCCCGAGTCTGAAGATATTTCAGACTCGTAAAAGATCCTTAAGCCTGAATAAAGAGGCCTCTAAGCAAAATTTACCGACATGAACGCCCTTGTAATACCTTAGTTGCCTACTACTTGTCTTATTGAGGCGATATGCTAACCACATGTCATTCGTTGACATCTGTAGTTAAATAAGCGTAACTAAATTAGCTTGGTTAAGAAATTCTCACTAGGTAGCATCCGTGTCCCCACGTGGCACGTATGGGATACATACACGCATACAATATGTCAATAATTGCCTGATATATATAGGCCCTATATATGTATATATATATATATATATATATATAGTAATAATGGAGAATATAATATATATATATATAAGAAAAAATAAGTGTTTGAATTGGATTCACCTGGTGGTGTAATGGATAAAACGCTGGGGTACCAACCAAGAGTTCCGGTTCCGGATTCAAATCCCGTTCAGGCATTTATTTGTTCTTATCATGTCACACACACACACACACACACATATAGCATATATATATATATATATATATATATATATACACACACAAAGAGGGTGTTGCAAAACAAAACACGACAACGGAGGTGATGTAGGCCTATTTTGAGATATGATCATTTTTAATAAGATACCAATGTCCGGATATGATTCGTTTTGACACTGTGACTAGTTAATTATGTCTCAGCATCAGTGTTAGTTCAAAGGATTTGAAGACTCATTACTTAACAACACCTCACAAGTACGGAACCTATGCTACGTGGCTTCGCAACGGAATGTGGCTGCTACACGACAGAGCTCCTGTTCACTTTGATGCCAATGAGAGGTGACATTTGGATATCACGTATCCAGGTCGATGGATTGGAAGATGGGGACCAGTCCCATGGTCTCCGAAATCACCCTATCTTAACCCTCTCGCCTACGTTTTATGGGGCGACATGAAACTTTATCAGACTCCATTAGAGTCAAATATGGAACTCATAGCCTGAATCCACGCTGCTGTAGAAATAATTCAAACGAGGCCAGACGTATTTGAAAGTGTGCGCCAGTCACTACAACGCCGATGCACGCTCTGTAATGAGTTATTTATAGGTTGGCAACACCAAAATATAGGAAGTTGAAGTTTCAATCATAGATCGCCATTGCTGTAAGTACGACAACATGTAATATCGCGCATTTTTTTTAAAGTTAGGGTCACTTTATCTCCACATCACTAGTTATGTAATATGAATTTTACGTCACCTGTTAAGGGTTAAAATTGTTTGACTTTATTTTATAGTTTAACTCCCTTTTAGATCCAACAACTAACTTACTGGTACCTTCGAAACCGAAGGTTCATGGCCGCGGGGACATAAGCTCTCCATACATCCCTATCCTGAGCAAATGTTTTCCAGTCATCCCCAGTATAATCTACTTCCCTCAAATCATAATTAATGTTATTCTCGAATCCCATTCTTGGTCTAAAAACTAGGACTTTGCCCTCTAATATTCCTACAAAAAGCTTCCATGCCCCTCTTTCATTCCCCGTTCGTGCTACATGTCCTGCCCATCGTAGCCTACGTGCCTTATCTCTTTTCATTATATCAGGTTTCCTATTAAGATCAGGTTGCTAGCTCACTGTTATAAAGACTTCTGCATTCGTCAGTCTGTTCATCTCTCTTTCGTACAAAAAATTCCCTAAAAACTTTATCTTCAAAAATTCGTAACATTTTCTCCTTCTTTTCAGTAAGATTCTATATTTCGCATCCATATGATATAACACTGAGCAACAAAAAATAACCTTTTTTTTTTTGTCTCAGAAATAAAAGTATGTGATTCTGATAGTATTTTTTCTCCTGAATTCAAATATGATATCGGGTTTTGCTCCAACACGGAAGGTTTCCGAGAAACACAAACACTTTAATATTTCCTACATTCGTAACTACACAATATTCGAATATTCGGACTCACCTAGAAAGTAAGAAATTACGATGTTCTGCTATATTTCGTCTCTTGATGTTCCAACAATAATCGGCCAGCATATTAGGACTCCATTTGCCTTGATGTCTCTTTTCCATAGCTGAAATCTCCAGATGAAAGTGTACCCCGTTTTATTTTACAATGGACAAATAGACGAAAAAACGTTTATTAAAAAATATTTAAATCCATTAATTGGAATTTAAAAGAACTGTGGGTGATGGAGAAATCCCGAATACATATTTGAGAACACGATAAAAACTGCATTAAGTATCGAATTTAACGTTTTCTGAGATAAGTTGGGACGACAATAGTCTCTATAACCCATAATAGCATCCGTTTCTGAATTGAGCCTATGTACAGTTTCTTTGTGCATCTCGTGCTTATTGTATATTCAAGGAACATTTTTAATTATAGGAAAGAGATTCTGTGAGATTTCACTCAGAAATGAACAAAATGGGTGAAACGTCATGATATTTTTATATAGTTTTACATCTGGTCGTTAAGATCATCCACCTGAATGAATAATAAAATATTAACATTTTTTAAACAGACGAAATATCTTGAAGCAATTTCTCTGACAACTGTAAAAGGCTTGGTGTTAAAAATTACGTCAAATTTGAAACTCTCACGGAATGATACGTCTTTCCAATAAGATAATAAGATGCGAAGGTAGTCTGAGGAGTGTCATTTTCAACGATTCTCAATTGTAGTAATTATTTCCATATCTAGAAAGTTCTTTCTCGAGAGTTGGGTTTGATGTCAGGAAGGTTGATGCCTGAAACAATGAGAATGATGGCGAACAAAAGATCCTTTCTCTTTTTACCATTATACACTTTTCCCCCACTTCTTCTTTCTCTATCCTTTCATTTCTCTTTTCTTCCTCCTTTTTTTTTTCTCTCTCTCTAAACAAGAGTAAAGTTGGTAAGCAGATTATGACGTCATTTTGGTATGACGGGCGCTTCAGATGAAGTTATTATCTCGAAACTTTGTTTAACATGTAAAATACTCTTGTCTTCTATCTTCATTAAACTTTTCATTAAGGTTTTCTCTCTTATCTTCTTTTTAACTGTTTCTTTGCTGCTCTTACCATAACTGTGGTTTTGCGAAAACTCTAAACCAATTATCTGTGATTTATACAAATAGGGCTATAAGTATGAGGCTGACAATCAATTTACTTAATGTTAAGAGCTCTAACAACGCTTTGACGTTTATTCATTATTCCATTTAAGCCTATTATCTTCTTCTGTGATATTATTTTTATGGTTTCCCCAGGATGCCCGGGGAAAATCCCATATATACTCAGAGATAAAGGCATAAGGCTACAAACTGGAAGATTAGATTTAGATTAGATTAGATTTATTTAGCCTGGTGGAGTTAAGGCCATGTGGCGTTCTCTTCCACTCACCAGGACAAACATATATTACATCAGAATATAACAATCTTAATTAACTCTAATATTAAACACTAAGTAAAAAATTTGATCAAAAGATAATATCTAATATATTACGATCTATAATACAACCAGTTAATATTAGTTAAAATTAAGACTAAAACTAATAATAAAATGTATATAAGCAAGGCATATTAAATTGTCCCTGTCTAGTGTATATAAAAAACAGGAAAATAATGAGATATAGAAAACTAATTTTACGATTATACAATATTTAAAACAAAACAAATAAAAATATTTGTTATTCTTAATATTATTTTCATAAATAATTAAATATATTAATATTGCTAAAAGAATACTATCAGTGAGGTGTATAAGTTAGTTTGTTATTAAATAATTCTTTAGTTTATTTTTGAAGGATGTTATAGTTTGACAGTCTCTGACATAGGGCGGAAGGGAAATTCAATGTTTTGGTAAGTGACACCGTAAAAGATAATGAATAATATACAGTGTGGTAGAGGGTTAGAATTTCGGTGGGGTTAGGATTTTTAAACTGTCCCAATAGGTCTAGTGACACCATCACCCTGGGATCCACTCAGCCTCTAACTGAAATGAGTACCGGACGCTTGTGCTAGAGGTTAAGGTAGCCTTCACTCAGGGCTGACAATTCGGTTTACATCAAGTGCCTATTATGTAGAAAAAGGGGAAGGCTAAACTTCTTATGACCCCCAAGGGTCTCCTGTGGCCTGTAGCAAGATCACCTTAGCTTATGGCATATGTACAAAAATGCAGGAACAACTGGAAATCTCACGTAAGAAGAATGAGCAGAACAAGAATATCACGTCAAATCTTAAATTACCAGCCACTAGACAAGAGATCTTTGGGCAGACCCTTCAAACGTTGGATTGAGACCGTAACAGACCATTAGGTTTATCACATGATAGGAAGAAGAAGAAAATTTTATCTTATTTTATTATATATATTTCCTCAATTTGTGTCCAACTCAGGATCGGGTCGAGGGATGAGATGAGATGAAGCCCCTATATTTATAGATGTCTGTGAACTACAAGGGTGCCGGGTGACCACTCCTGACGCACCGTCACATGGGATGATGAATGAGATGAAACGAAATGGATGAGATGAGTGTGGAGAAATGGTGGAATGGAATTTTTGGCAGGGGAAAACTAGAGAAACTCCGAGAAAAACCGGCCCAAGCTCCGTTTCGTCCACCACGAAACCCACATGTAGTGACCGATACTCGATCTCGGGACCCCCAACGGTGAGAGGTGAGTGTCTAACCGCTTGCAACACGGGGCCGCCGCCTTATTTTACTCATAGATAATCAATTTTTTTGAGAACATAATTAGGATCGCGGGTTCAAACCCGGTTGTGGTCGATGGATTTTTAGGATGGAAAAATCCAAGGAAAAAGTCTTCTGGGAGGGATTTTAAGCCGCGGGTCGCCAGTATCAAGATTATCAGGTTCGTTAAAGGAACAAGTCCTCCGGGAGGAATATTAATCCGTGGGATCGCGAGTCTGAAGATTATCAGTTTCGTTGAAGTAGCGTAAGCCTGAATAAAGAGGCAACTGTTGAAAATGTACCGACCGTTTACTCATCCAAACCGCCGAGAATAGAGGAAGCCAAAAGGAAGACCAAGGGTAACATGGAGCAATACCATCAGGGATGAAGCTGAACAGGCAGGGATGAGTTGGAATGAAATTAGAATAGAATATATTTATTTAGCCTGGTGGAATTAAGGCAATGTGGCATTCTCTTTCAACGAAAAAAAAACATATGTTACATTTAAATGCAAAAAATTACAATAATAGTACGTACTAAACAATTAATTATTAACCATAGACTCAATTCTGGAAATGCGTGCTATTATATAATACAGAGAGACTTTTCTTCCCAACTCCTTTAAAAAAAATATTAAACAGAAACGTGGGACTCTTAATTTAATGGAGGAAAGAATATTACGAGTATTTGAGAATAAAGTTCTTACGAACGGTTTTTGGACCAAAAAGAGATGAACAGACGGGTGAATGGAGAAAACTGCATAATAGTGAGCTACATGATATGTATAGGAAGCCAGATATAATAAGAACAATGAAGGCTCGTAGGCTGCGATGGGCAGGACATGTGGCATGTATGGGGGATGAAAGAGGTGCATTGAAACTTATGGTAGGCAAACCAGAGGGAAAACACGCAGTTGATAGACCAAGAACGAGATGGGAGAATAACATTAACTATAATTTGAGGGAAGTAGATTATACAGGGAATGTTTTGGAAAACATTACCTCGGGATAGGGATGTATGGAGAGCTTATGTCCGCGCGGCCGTGAATCTACGGTTTCGACAGAGCCAGTGAGTTAGTTAGTTTTAATACAATGAAATGAAATACTATTAAAATTAAATTAATGGAATAATGTATACTCAAAGGAATAACAGCTCTAATCCGCTGTACATAAAAAGAAAAGAAAAAATGTATACAAAGAAAGTAATAAACTCTAAAGAACTATTATATTTGTAAAAATAAAATTTAAATTCATTTAAAATAAAATAAAATAATTCGATCGTTAAAGAGCGAGGTGAAACACGACTATTATTGGTTGTAAAATAAAATTCATTCAAACATTTATTATTATTATTATTATTATTATTATCATTATAATAATAATAATTATTATTATTATTGGGGCACGCCGTAGCGTAGTGGTTAAGGCAGTGCGCCACGAACCGAAAGGTCGAGGGTTCAAGTCCCGGTGGCGTCAGGTTTTTTAAACTGACCCAAATATTCTGGTGGCACCATGGCCCTGGAGTCGACTCAGCCTCTAACTGAAATGAGTACCAGATGCTTGTTCTGGGGTAAAAGCGGCCGTCACGCAGGGCTGAAAACCCGGCTGACATCAAATGCCGATTGTCTAGAAAAAGTGGGAGCTTTAACATCCTACTACCCCAAGAGCCTCCCGAGGCCTGTAGTGGGAACACTTTACATTATTATTATTATTATTATTATTATTATTATTATTATTACTTACGTACTTACTCATAAGCTCTCCATACATCCCTATCCTGAGCTAGTGCTTTCCAATCATTCCCTGTATAATCTGCTTCCCTCAAATCATAGTTAATGTTATTCTCCCACCTCATTATTGGTCTACCAACTGGGCGTTTTCCCTCTGTCTTTCCTATAAGAAGCTTCCATGCAAGTCTTTCATTCCCCATACGTGCAACATTTCCTGCCCATCGCAGTCTACGAGACTTAACTGTTCTTATTATATCTGGCTTCCTATAAAGACCATGTAGTTCATTGTTATGTAGTCTTCTCCATTCACCTGTCTGTTCATCTCTCTTTGGTCCAAAAATTTTTCTAAGTACTTTATTCTCAAATACTTGTAATCTCCTTTCCTCCCTTAAAGTAAGAGTCCATGTTTCGCACCCATGTAACATAACTGGTAGAACAATAGTTTTATATATTTTCAGTTTAACGTTTTTTGAAAGGAGTTGGGATACCAAGAGTCTCTGCAATGCATAATAGCACGCATTTCAAGAGTTGAGCCTATGTTTAATTTCTTTGTGCATCTCATTCCTATTTGTGATTATTATTCCTAGGTATTTGAATTCAGCCACTTCCTCAAAATTTCCCTCATTTGTCATTAGCTGTCCATTATTATTATTATTATTATTATTATTATTATTAGTTATTATTATTATTATATTATTTTATTATTATTATTTTATTATTATTATTATTATTATTATTATTATTTATGAGGGCTTTACTTCTTAATGGACCTATGTTTCAAATTAACAAGTAAAACAACTAAGCAGTATTTACTGCACACTTATTTTATTACTGATAATTAACGTAGTAATAAAAGGATAGGTATAGAGAAAAAGTTATTTTGTTAAACTTCCTATTGATAATTGTTTTTTCTTCTTTTTGCAAAAAATTGGTTACATAATTTTTTTAAGTTGTTAGCGATCTAATTACTGAGAGTTTCATTAAAATTTGTCAGAGAAGGAAACGCATTACTTTAGGTTGTCGATGAAAGATTGAATGAGGAATTCCATTCTCCTGACTTCATTAAATCTGTTCTTTGATGTATTACAGAAAATATTTTCTTGCTCTTGTGAAACAGATCGTCACGATCTTCACAAAGTTCATAGTGGTTAAATTTCAAACATATTTTACATTTTCCGAAAATACTCAAAATATCCACTTATCAGTTCAAATCTTATACAAGGAACTATATAACATACATCACTATTTATTTGAGTATGCTTCCTTGTTTATGTTATTATATAAAATTGTGTGCCTTTTAGGTCCGTCTCCTCAACCGTATCAACGAGAAAGAACAACACGAAGTGTTTAACCCCTAAATTGGCAAGTAACTAATTTATGGAGTCAGTTATTTAAATGTGGCGGATCGCACTGAAAACGAAATAATGCATAACTGTAAAATTGTAGACTTTCACGGCAGGTATTTTGATTCATGTATTTTATGTCTTTCTGGTTAAATAGCCATGGTCTGGTTTTATTAAAACTCGACATTTCGTCTACTACTGCGGTAGACATCCTCAGGAGATTCTGCGTGTTCTTTGACTTCTTAACGCTTCAAATGTTGACTGCAGACTGGCAGTGTTGGAAATCTATATATGAGGACACGATTTCCAACACACAGCAAGTCTGCAGCCGACATTTGAAGAGTTAAGAAGTCAAAGAACACGTAGATTCTCCTGAGGATGTCTACCGCAGTAGTAGACGAAATGTCGAGTTTTAATAAAACCAGACCATGGCTATTTAACCCGAAAGACGTAAAATAATGTAGAACTGTTATTATTAGTTATTGTTGTTATTAAATTGACTTTTGATGCTCCAACTCCTTTCAAAAAACGTTAAACTGAAAATATATAAAACTATTATTCTACCAGTTATATTATATGGATGCGAAACATTGACTCTTAGTTTAAGGGAGGAAAGGAGATTACGAGAATTTGAGAATAAAGTTTTTGGAAAATTTATGGACCAAAGAGAGATGTACAGACAAGTGAATGGAGAAGACTACATAACAGTGAACTTCTTCTTCTTCTTCCTTTCCAGGAATAGGTCAATGCGACTTGTTCCGGTCTCAAATCCATTGTTTCCATGGCCGTCCCAAAGATCTTTTTCCAAGTGGTTTGTAGGCGTTGAACTTTTTGGGTAATCTTGTATTGTCCATTCTGTCTAAATGTTCTTTCCATTGGTATTTGTGATCTTCTAGTTTATCGAGTATTGAAAATATCTCCAGTTCATTTCTTATTGATTCATTGTGTAATCTATCCATGCCTGTACATCCTTTTACGGATCTTAAAAATTTCATTTCAGTGGCTTGAATGTGTGAGATATCTTTTTTTGTAAGTACTCAAGATTCAGAACCACATAAAAGAACAGGAACGGCCATAATTTTATAAAACCTGAACTGAGTTTCTCTTCGAGTATTTCGAAGGGTTCTTTTTATGGTGCCACACATCATTTGATATCGGTTTAATTTATTGTGTATATCCCAATCGTAGCTGTATGTTATATCTGAACCAAGATAGTTAAACAGTGAACCACATGGTCTTTATAGGAAGCCAGATATAATGAGAACAGTTAAGTCTCGTAGATTTCGATGGGCAGGACATGTGGCACGTAACGTGCATGGAAGCTTCTTGTAGGAAAACCAGAGGGAAAACGTCCAGTTGGTAGACCAAGAATGAGGTGGGAAAATAACTTTAACTATGATTTGAGGGAAGTAGATTATACAGGGGATGATTGGAAAGCATTAGCTCAGGATAGGAATGTATGGAGAGCTTATGTCCGCGCGGCCATGAACCTATGGGTTCAATAGTGCCAGTGTGTAAGTATTATTAGATAATAATAGATGAATTATTATTGTATACATGACTTAACTTGGCAAAGAGAGAGATGGAGACGTAAGGATAGATCCTTGACCTCTTTCGTTCAGATATAAAAGAAATAACCCACCCTGTTATCAGTTTTCGTCCTCCCCCTTACCCTATTAACATCTGGTGAAGAAAAACCGTCAACTCTTGCGCGAGTGAGAGAGGTGAGCACAGCTGTCTCTTTCTACAAATTTCTTGCAAAGTTAAGCAAGTATATACTATAGATATAGGAGCAGAAGAAGATATAAAAAGACGAATTCGTCCAGATAATGCAGCATTGGCGCAGTTATACTCCATATGGATAACTATGAACATATCTCTGAAGACAAAAGTTTGACTGTTCAACACCAACGTAAAATCAGTCCTCCACTATGGTTGCGAAACATGGAGAGTTACGGAAGCAAACAAAACATATGTCGGTGGAAATGGATTTCTTGAGGAGAGCAGCAAGATGTTCAGAAGTAGACAAAATAAGAAATACCATCATACGAGAAAAAATGAATATTAGATATTCAATAGTAGATTATATAAGATATAAGCAATTAAATTAGTATAGGCACGTACGACGAATGCAATAAGGAAGGTTACCCAGAAAAACATTGGAATGGTGTCCATCTGGAAGAAGAAGGAAAGGAAGACCTGGAAACTCTTGGATGAAATAAATAAGAATTGGAATGAGAACAAGAGGACTTGGAGGAGATGGAGTGGATGGATAGAGACGAATGGGGAATAAAAATAAAACTTTAGGCACAGAAAGATGTGTAAACGTTAAAATTCTGTATATAAATAAAATTATTATTATTATTATTATTATTATTATTAATATTGATACTATTATTATTATTATTATTATTATTATTATTATTATTATTATTATTATATTACTATTTCTATTATTATTGTTACATTGTGCCATGTTTATTTTTAAAGCAATACTTTCTTTTTGTTTTCGTTTTTTACTACGGTATTTTGTTATAACTTGTAATTTTTTAAGATTCATTTTAGAAGGCAGCAGTTTAGGAAAATAGTGTTTTGTTCACATATTCTTTAATAACCTACGTAACTGGTTAGATGATTTGAGAACGAAACTAAGTATATTGAGACGGTGAGTGAGCTACTTTCTAGCACCTAATTTGGCGAAGATTTAAAACGCTCTGACAAACTTAATGTCATACAGAAGGGAAAAGTAGCAAGGGGTTAACGCACTTAAAAACTTCTCTTTGTTGTAACGAGTTTCGAAACTTCCGAGTTTTATGAACCGTGCGCCTTACACGTGTCCAACTTCTAGCATTTTACCTCAACATTTTAATTCAAGTCAAATGTTGTTTATATTTATATTTTTTTAGTACAAATTAGACCAAAAATACGTACAATTACTACATATTATGAAGTTCATGGCAGTCTCATTCTTAGCGAAATTTGGATCCTAAATAGACTGTATAAGATTTCGTTATGGTCAATTTTGTAATCGTGTTCACAAAATCATCATCATCGGAAAGAATCTACACAGAATGCGGCTTTGATGCGGCTACTGTGTAGCTCTGTCGACACTGTGGTTTCAGTAGACATGGATGCGAAGGCCGAGCCCATTAACCCCACGTAGATTTTGTAGATAGTGTCTGATGACACTAGTATTAGGTGTATTATTATTTTATTGAATATTTGTGTATTTGTGTATTCATTCCAACCAGTGTTCACCAAATATTTATGCTTCGGTAGTTACAGTTTTATGAATAAGTTCATGGTGTGGCCACTAATGGGAGAAACAGACGAATAAATATTATTGCATTTAGACCGTCTTCTAAAATTGGTATGATATTAGATCCCACAATCCGTTTTGAGACTCACAGTGGCCAACCTGAGGTTGTTTACTATGAAACGAAAACCATATATGAACCAACAATTGACTATTACTTACTTACTTACTCACTGGCATTATCGAACCCATAGGTTCATGGTCGCGCGGACATAAGCTCTCCATACATCCTTATTCTGAGCTAATGCTTTCCAATCATTCCCTGTATAATCTACTTCCCTCAAATCATAGTTAATGGTATTCTCCCACCTCATTCTTGGTCTAGCAACTGGGCGTTTTCCCTCTGCCTTTCCTACAAGAAGATTCCATGCACGTCTTTCATTCCCCATACGTGCAACATGTCCTGCCCATCGCAATCTACGAGATTTAACTGTTCTTATTATATCTGGCTTCCTATAAAGACCATGTAGTTCATTGTTATGTAGTCTTCTCCATTCACCTGTCTGTTCATCTCTCTTTGGTCCAAAAATTTTCCTAAGAAATCTATTCTCAAAAACTCGTAATCTCATTTCCTCCTTAAAGTAAGAGTCCGTGTTTCGCACCCATATAATATAACTGGTAGAATAATAGTTTTATATATTTTCTGTTTAACGTTTTTTGAAAGGAGTTGGGACATCAAGAGTCTCTGCAATGCATAATAGCATGCATTTGCAAAATTGAGCCTATGTATAATTTATTTGTGCATCTCATTCCTATTTGCGACTATTGCTCCCAGGTGCCTGAATTCAGCCACTTCCTCAAAATTTCCCTCATTTGTCACCAGCTGTCCTCTTCCATTATATAATGTATTTCTACGTGTGACCATATATTTATTTTTTTTGATATTTACTTCCAAATGTTTATATTTTTAGTACAAATTAGATTAACAAATATGTACAATTAGGACTACTATATATTATGAAGTTCATGGTAGTCCCTTTCTTAGCGAAATTTTGGTCCTAAATGGACTGTTTAAGACTTCGTTGTGGGCAGTTTTGTAATCATGTTCACCAAATATTTATGGTTTGGTGGTTATAGCATCTAGACACGACCCCCTTTTATGACTTGTCGTTACATAATGGATCTGTCGTCGGCCTTATCAGGGAGATCATTGACTATCGGCCATCCCCATATCTACCAACCTTGGGACGTTAATCTTACGGGTTCGATTCCCGTTCTACTTTGTTTTAAACTGAATGTTAGAATAGCATTTCGCCTGTAATATAATTTCATTTTTAACTTAATATTTGAGTTTTATGGCTTTAATACACAAAAACATAAATAAAAATCTTCTAATAAATATATGAGGATACATTCTATTGAATGCAATACATTGAAATTATCTAGGACAAACCCTGAATGTGATAAATATAATTGTTATAATAACGGCAATAACATTTATTTAATTCAAACGTCAAAATAAAATGTATTTAATTCATAAAACATTTTAATACAAATATCACGAGAAAAAAACTGCATAATTTATAATGCGAACCTGCGACCTTCATTAACAGAAATAGTGATTGCATGCTTTACCGCTAACCTATCAGGACACATAGGAGTGTCTTCAGTTCATGCCACATAACACAGTAGCTCAGGGACTGCACAATTATGGCTAGTTTCCTAGTTTGAACCCAGCGCTGTGCCGAGTAGGACTTAGAAGAAATGTGCGTTCAACAGGTGACATTTTTTGTTGTCTAAGGGTGTACAAGTTAACATAATGTTGGGTCTTAGTCTCGTCTTTGTTAGGAGTTATTTGACAAATTTAATTTAATTTAATTACTCTATTTCCCTTTAGATGTCATAGTTGGTATATGGTCAAGACACTGAGCGGTAGCGAATTCTAATTTCCGAGATTCTGTAAAACACTTCACAAACGTGCGTTGTACATTACATTTTGTACGAAGGTGTTTTCAAAATAATAAATAATAGCAAAATAATAACATCTTTGCTGGAAATATTTGGGTTCGTTATAAACAACTGACTAACGTTAAAAGTGTAGCCAATGTTTATACGGTAAATGCCGAAAATAATTTAGTTGAGACTTCAGGAGGCCGTGACACAAATCAAGCATAAAATGGTGGCAAGTACGAATTTGTTTTATATTGTTTCTAATTAAGTTCAGTTCATTTAAAATGCAGTAATTTGTTTCGCATAATGTATATTAATACTAACGTTTGGATATTTCTTTGTACATGCATTGTACGTAGTATAAATAAAGGGCAGTGGTTTTACTTCCCGCATTAGGTAGGTAATTCGTAATGTTACAATATAGTTAATCTCAACAAATAAATCCAAATCAATGGCAATATCCAAGGACCCACGACGTGTTAAATTAGAAATAGAAGGGAAGAGTATAGAACAGGTCATGGAATTCAAATATTTAGGAATAGAAACTAATAGCAGCAACAGAATAACAGATGAAATCCTCCATCAAGCAAATAATGCAAACAAAATATCGGGATGTTTAAACAATACTGTTTGGAAAAATAAAATTTAAGAATAATACAAAAGTAAATTTAAGAATCGTCATAAGAATTTACAAATCTGTCATAAGACCAGTTCTAAAATATGGTTTTGTGAATGCCGAACAGAAACTCAAAAAACAAAACAAATCAATGAAACAACCGAGATGAAAGTTTTAAGGAAAATCGTAGGAAAATCGCTGAGAGAGAAAATTCGCAGCTCTGTTATTAGAAAAGAATGTGAAATTGAACCTATAAACCTCTGGATAAATGATAGAAGACTAAATTGGAACGATCACATAGATAGAATGGAGAACAGTAGACTAGTGAAGAAAGTATGTGACTCAAGACCTCAGCAGAAAAGGCCATTAGGACGACCACAACTACGATGGAAGGACGTCACCATACCCCGGATCTGTAGTGAATGAACACGCAACAAGCTGCCAGCTTTCATGCGTAGAGGAAGAAGAAGAAGAAGAAGAATATAGTTATTTAGTTATTTATCGGTTGGCAACCCCGAAACTTGGGAAATTGAATTTTCAATCATGGTCGCCATTCCTGTAAGTACGACGGAACGCACTATCGTGCAAAAAAGAATTTATTTTCTTGCCAGTAGAACTTAGTTATAAACTAAAAAATATATATTACGAAATTATCCGTGTCACGAAATTAGCCGAGTTTGCCCTACAATCTTCTTTTTATAAGACACAGTGTATTTCAATACACCTTTCACTGATTTACAAATATATTACTGTTAAAGCAAGTTTGCCGCTTGGAGATACAATATTTATTACTGCGTCCATACAGCACAAATTTTATATCTTTTCCAATCTATAAATTCTATGACCACTGATACTTTTTCTCGTACTGCATAATATTTCAACTTCTTACTTAAACGACTGCAACATCTTTACTATCGATTACATCAGTATCGATTCTCGATTAGATGTTAGTAGATGCGAGATGAAATGGAAGAGTATGAGATAAAGAAAAAAAAATCCGATTTTCTTTTTACTTTTGCGTATATCTCTTGAAGGAACATTACTGTTTCCCCCTGGTGTTGGCTTGCAGAAACTAAAGGAGATTGAAATGTAAAGTGTGAAAATACAATCACCCTCTTTTTAGTTCCTTTTTTCGTATATGGGCCACTCCTTGCTAGTAAGGGGTTGGTTATAACATTGCAGCTAGAAAAAACCAGGAGGAGGGTTCGAGTCACTGGGGATTAATGCAATAAAAAGGAGTTAGCAGGAGAGAAAATGTGGGGCGCCATTTCCTGTTTAAACGAGTTAATTTTCTTCTCTTCTTTCAAATGCGTCTCCTCTTCGAAACGTCTTATATGAAAATGCGTCGAGTTTTTCGGTCTGTAGAACTTTTTTTCTCGTTCTTCTCCTGCGCTGAAGAAATGTTGTGGAATGGCGTTTCATTTCGCGTTTACTAGGGATGTTCGAACACAAATACTTGTTTCTACATGCACAATTTAAACTTTTCAGATTAGAAGTAGAAAATATTACTCTTAAAATGTTGTCTCTGAAAAAAAAAAAATTCCTGCTATCAAATGGTATAAATATTTACAGATTTATTAACATGTTTGTTCCTGAAGCTGTTGCTTATCCCAGATTCTTGTAAAATATGCCCATGAAGTTATTGTTGTGAAGTAAATTTATTACATCTGCATATTTATTCCAATCTCTCATCGTTGGCCAACAAAAATGGTTTCGATATAAACCTATCAAAAACGGTACAAATGGTATTCAGAAAGGGTGGTCGACTGGTAGATGGCGACCACGTACAACTGCAGGGAAACCCGTTGCAAATCACAAACGTCTTTAAATATCTCGGAGTAACATTCCAAACAACAGCCAAATCCTTCGGAATACATAAGAAAGAGAGAGCAGCAGAGCTGCTATAGTAGCTATATACATCACACAGCTGTCACTTGCAACAGCCATGAAACTTTTTGAGGCCAAAATACTTCCCATCTTAACGTATGGAATATAAATCATTTGGACTGACCTCAGTTACGGAGACTTAAACACCTTAGAAAAAGTGAAAGCAAGATTCCTAAAAGCAGCAATGGGGATTTCGAAATTTGCTCCATCTAGACTAGCATATGAATTAGCATGGGAAACTTCTCCTCGTGGAAGATCTACGCACAAAATTCCTGCTACCAGCTACTAAACAGGAAACTGCATTGAAGGAAACAAGAAAAAAGAAGAGAAAATAAATACCAGACGATTTTTACGCAACATATGCAATGATCAACCGAGACTGGACTGGACCAAACAACAAGATACTCAGTGCAATAATAAGACTGGCAGTGCATGGATATCACCACAAACTCTGCAAAAATTCAAACTATCATGATCCGTCAAGTGACTGCGTGTGTAAACTCTGTGATAAACCGTGTGAAAGATACCATTTCAGTGTCTGTTTAAAGAGAACACAATCGTTGCTGGTATACAGCAGAGACATAGGCCTAAACTAATGCACTTTTGTGAGCGCTTTTCCTTTATTATTATTATTTCAGATATCCGTTGCTGATTTTTTAAAATAATACTTTCCTAGTGGTGAGCGGTCGAAATTTGACCACAATTCATTAAATTTTTAAGTTTGTCACAAATACGTCATTATGCATTAATTTTCGATTTATTTTAAAAATACGAACGATAGGCAATATGCCATATATAAAAAACGATAACGCTTCAATTGACTTTTGTATACTATTTATATTATTTGAATTTACATTTGGCCTATTAATATGTGTACGGCAATATATATCCCTTCTTCTTTGTCTCTCACTCCAACCCGTCAGTGTTCAATATCGAAGCATAATGGAAGTAGGTGCGAATATGTAGATATAAAAAATGTGATGAAATTACTGAAACAAAGAGTAGATAGGTTTTAATTTAAATGTAAATAATAAAATGTACTTACTTTTTTAAATCGCTGATAATAAATACGCGAGAATAAATCATTTCACATTGCTGCTGCACTATTCTTTTTACAACAATGTACTTTCAAAGCGTTGTTATAAGAAGTAAAGACAATGTCTTCCAATCGGAACCAAGATAACATTTAAAAATGATGGCGTTATGTGATCTGATTTACATAAGTTACGTATTTCCATATCCTTTTCTTGTCTGAAAAGTATGTATTGTCCACAGACGAAGTGAATGAAAGCAGTAGGTATTTCATACGTCATGACTGTTCCTTTATTCTCGGAGTAGAATGTCATTGTATCGCTTGCAATTCCCTGTGCCCCCCTTCGTCCCATGCTTTCATTCTCTTCGTCTGTGAACTATATGTGATCCTCAGTTAAAATACCTCTCCCGAAGGTCATGCCACTGTTGGGGCTCTAGTGAGTTGTGGTACGTAAAAGTATCTGTAAGGTGACATTAAACTGCGTTTATTAGAATGGAATTGAATTTTCCAATCCACACTCTACGATGGATGATAAATGCTAACGATTTACGAGGATATTTTTTAAACCTAAATTTCAGAGCATGGGCATTCTTTTAAGATCTGACATCCGGAATCGATCCCAGATCCCAGGATCTCAAGAACTGTACTCAAAAGAGCTTTGAATGGTATAAGACATTCTCAAAACTCTGAATAAACAGTCAATTAAAAGATCAGAAGCCGCAGAAATGAAATATTTACGATTTGTGGCAGGAGGATATAGGCTTACATTAAATTATAAACAAAAACGAAGAGAAGATATCCGTATTACAAATGTTCAGTTTGACAGAAAAAATAGAAGAATATAGGAGAAAATGTTATGGACATGTCTGCAGAATGAATACCAACAAATTGCCTGGGAAACGTCAGAATTATCAACCAAGAGGAGAAAAAAGAGTTCGCGGACGCTCACGAAAGAGATGAACACAGCAATCATAATACTTGGAGCCAAAAATGTTTAATCTTTGCAAGAAGAAGAAGAAAACTAAAATATATATTATATATATATATATATATATATATATATATATATATACTTACTTACTCACTGGCACTATCGAACCCGTAAGTTCATGGCCGCGCGGACATAAGCTCTCCATACATCTCTATCCTGAGCTAATGCTTTCCAATCTTTCCCTGTATAATCTACTTCCCTCAAATCATAGTTAATGTTATTATCCCACCTCATTCTTGGTCTACCAACTGGGCGTTTTTCCTCTGCCTTTCCTACAAGAAGCTTCCATGCAAGTCTTTCATTCCCCATAAGTGCAACATGTCCTGCCCATCGCACTCTACGAGACTTAACTGTTCTTATTAAATCTATAGTTCATTGTTATGTAGTCTTCTCCATTCACCTGTCTGTCCATCTCTCTTTGGTCCAAAAATTTTCCTAAGTACTTTATTCTCGAATACTTGTAATCTCATTTCCTCCCTTAAATTAAGAGTCCATGTTTCGCACCCATATAATATAACTGGTAGAATAATAGTTTTATATATTTTGAATTTAACGTTTTTTGAAAAAAGGTTGGACATCAAGAGTCTCTGCAACACATAATAGCACGCATTTCCAGAATCGAGCCTATGTTTAATTCTTTTTGCATTTCATTCCTATTTGTGATTATTGTTCCTAGGTATTTGAATTCAGCCACTTCCTCAAAATTTCCCTCATTTGTCATTAGCTGTCCATTTCCATTATATAATGCATTTAATACGTGATATATATACTTACTTACTCACTGGCACTATCGAACCCGTAGGTTTATGGCCGCGCGGACATAAGCTCTCTATACATCCCTATCCTCAGCCAATGCTTTCCAATCATTCCCTGTATAATCTACTTCCCTCAAATCATAGTTAATGTTGTTCTCCCACCTCATTCTTGGTCTAACAACTGGGCGTTTTCCTTCTGGCTTTCCTACAAGAAGTTTCCATGCACGTCTTTCATTCCCCATACGCGCAACATGTCCTGCCCATCGCAATCTACGAGACTTAACTGTTCTTATTATATCTGGCTTCTTATAAAGATCATGTAGTTCATTGTTATGTAGCTAATCTCCTTAAATAAAGTGTGTTTATTAAAAGGAAAGTTTCTTTGCATTAATAAATAACATGAAAATACATTTTTTTATAAATACAGCTGAAAAAAGAAAATGTCTACGGAAATAACCTGGAGCATCAATCAGTATTAATATTTTATCACGTGCAAACACATATGTACATCATAGAGGTTCAAACGATATTCATTAACACCCCACGGGCTATTAGGGGGTGGTTCGACTAACAAGGGGAGAAATATTTCATTTCATGTACCAGGCATATTGAGCAGTACCCTCGGGGCATTTTCCAACTAATTCTAACCCCCTCATATTCATGTTTATTGATATTTTATTGTTAATATTAAATCTTATCATCTGACAATTGAATGACACAACAATGATAACACGTTCTTTTGTCAAGGAACTAAATTCAATTTTAATTATTCATTTATTTTTTTGCACGATAATGCATACTGTCATACTTACAGCAATGGTGACCATGATTGAAAGCTCTATTTCCTAAATTTCGTAGTTGCCAACCTATAAATAACTTTCCTGCTATATTACAAATTACCTACCTAGTTCGGGAAGTAAAACCACCGCTCTTTATGTATACTAGGTACAATCTATAAATATAAATATATCTATATCCAAAGTTAGTGTTAGTATACATTATACGAAACAAGTCCACCGCTGTGGTCTCGAGGTAGCGTGCTGCCTCGTCACGCAGCGGGCACGCGTTCGATCCCGGGTCGGGGCAGTTTTTCTGGGTGAGGTTTTTATCGAGGTTTTTCCTCACCTGTAAGACAAATGTCAGGAAACCTTTAAGGCCCAAACGGTCCCCGAAATCATATGGCCATCATCCTTATCATTATCACCCTTACCATTATCATTATCATCATCATCCTTCAGCGGTGTGGAAAGCAACGGGAAGCTACCACACCTACACAATTCCCTAGTAAAGCTGCAAGCATAGCATGAAAATGCTATGATTGCAGTGAAGGACCTGCCTTCGGGCAGAATTTAAAAAAACTAAACAATTCACTGCATTTTAAATTAACTGAACTTTATTTAAAACAATATGAAACAATAAATTCGTATTTGCCGCCATTTTATTTCCAATTGGTATCACGACCTGCTGTAGTCTCGAGTATATTATTTTCAACATTTGCCGTATAAACATTGGCCAGACTGTTAACGTTAGTCAGTATTTATAACGAATGCAAATATTCCCAACAAATATATTATTTTACTGTTATTTATTATTTTGAAAACACATCATTCAAAAAAATAATGTACAACGCACGTTTGTGAAGTGTTTTACAGAATCTCGATATTAAAAATCTCGCTATTGTTCTGTTCTCATCTGTAAAAATCACTTCCCACCTCGCATTGTAATGTAGGCTCTATTTCAATGCCATCTCGTTTGTTTTATGATATGTTTGTCTTTATCCCCTGGCATTTGCGCAATTTTATTGCCCCGATCATATGTTGGGTGATAGAGGATTATGAAGTGCCAGGAGAGTTCTTATCCTAAATTTAACAAACCTAAATTCTAGACCATGGGTAACCACAGGTATGATTCCTTTTAAGGAAAAATTCTTATGGTCAGACCGGAAATCGAAGCCTTGACCTCGTGAACTGTAGTCAGAAACGCTTACCACTGGCCCAAGAGGCTGGTCATTTTAAATAATGTGAAACATAAAGCCTCTAGACATGTATGAAAGCTACGCGGAAAATAAGAACAACACTCATTCATGAATAAATAAATATGTTACCAAATTCATCATCATCACTCCAGGGATTAGGCAATTGCCCGTTCCGACTTCATAATGCATCAGCCCAACGTCTTCTAGGTCTTCCAACATCACGCCTTCCTCTTGCTTGATAATTTCTTGCTAACAATGGATATCTCTCCTTACTCATTCCATCCATGTGATCAATCCATTTCTGTCTGTAATTCGTGACTTTATCCAATAAAGGCTGTACTTTCAATTCTTCTCTTATATCCTCATTTCTTAACAAATTGCAATACCATTAATTCTTAATAATTCTGCATAACTAAGTTAATGTATAATGTAATTGTAATTTTATCTAATTGTAATATTACTGTGTTTTATTTTTTGTTTTAAGTATATTATTACCAAACATCAACTTATTGTAACGGACTGTCAATAGCATGTACGGCTTACTGCCCGTGCGATCCATATGTGTAAATAACATTGTATGTATCTTACTTTTAGTCTAATAAAGTCCATATGCATGTATGAAAGCTGATAATACTTAAAAAAACATGTTTCCATTTGAGAAATTAAAATTTAATAAATTAATTAATTGAAGCACATTAGAAACTGAACTGAATGTGAGTATATATATATCA
Organism: Diploptera punctata; assembly: GCA_030220185.1. Classification (NCBI taxonomy): domain Eukaryota; kingdom Metazoa; phylum Arthropoda; class Insecta; order Blattodea; family Blaberidae; genus Diploptera; species Diploptera punctata. Next base: position 26,869 of record JASPKZ010007494.1, read on the forward strand.
CTGGCACTAACGAACCCGTAGGTTCATAGCCGCTCGGATATTAGCTCTCCATACATCCCTATCCTGAGCTAATATTTTCGAATCATATCCTGTACAATCAACGTCCCTCATTTTCATGGTTAATATTATACTCTCACTTAGTTTTTGTTCTACTAACTGGATATTTTCCCTCCGGTTTTTCTACTACAAGAAGTTTACATGTCCCTCTTTCATTCCCCATTAGTGCCACGTGTCCTGCCATATACAGTATTTCAGAATAAGTATTACAGACTTCCCTGGGGGACATAGTAGATACAGTTTTGATAAGGAATCCATGCCCGGAAACGTACCATTTTGATGTAAAATAAGTTTGAAGATTGAAACACAATGGGCTGATATCGTGTGTTTTGTGTTTCAGAAAAAGTATTACACACCTCTAGGGGTGGTATTACGCCTGTAGAGTCGGAGGAACATCTTCCTGCACGAATTCTGGCGACAGCAGAAATTATGAACAACAAAGTAGGTCTTGTGAGGCGTGTGTATGAAAACATGCGTCGCAGGTACACTTTGTGCAACAAACAACAGGGTCGCCACGTGGAACCACACATACAGTACAGTCTCAAGAAATTATTAATACTTACTCTTAAACACAAAACACGTGATATCAGCCCATTGTGCTACGATCTTCAAACCTATTTTATATCGAAATGATATGTTTCCGGACATGGGTTCCTCATCGAAACTTTATCTACTAAGTCCCATCTATAACCTCTAGAAGTCTGTATTACTTATTCTGAAAACACCCTGGTATAATTTTTTTTGTTCTTTTCATTTTCTAATCTAAGCCGAAAGAAGATATATTATATAATATATATATATATATATATAAGTTTTCATGAGAACAACCTCAAAAGGTTCATACTTTTGGTATTCGCTAAAAAGGAGGAAGAGTAAAAAATCTAGAAAATATTGTGTATAAAATTTTAAATCAAGTTTTTCTTTGTTTTTCAGGTAAGTTTCTGCTTTGATACCTTGGAAATGACTCGAGTTTCTTAACAGTAAGTCTGCAATTCTCTGATTCTTACCAATTTACTCATTAAAAATGTGTGTAACCAATTGTACTAATTCTCTGGCACTATTGAACCAGGAGGTCCATGCCCGCGTAAACATAAGCGCTCCATACATCCTTATCATTTTCTAATATGTTCAAATCATTACTTGTATAATTTAATTATGTTTTAATCATGATTATTGTTATTCTCCCGCCTCATTATTGGTCTACCTACTAGATGCTTTCCCTCAGGTTTTCTTGCAAGAATTTTCCATCCCCCTCTTTCATTCACCATTGAAATATTTTGTGATTAATTTCAGAGCCTACTTAGTAGGATTGATGGAAGGTCTTTAAAAAAGTATTTTTTTCTTACCCAAATTTCTTCGGAATTCTAAAAAAGAATTAGGTTAAGCCTTAAATTGGCGAAGCGTTAATTTAGCATTCCATTCTAAGAATGAGTTGGGGAAATTAAGTTAACCATGATTTTAAAGATTAAATTATACAGGAGATGCTTTGAAAACATTATGGGACGTATGGAGAACTTATGTCCGCGCGGCCATAAACTTACGGATTCGATAGTGTCATAAATAAAGTTAGATACTATCTAACGTACTTCTGCTACTTACTGCAGTAAGATATTAATATATTATTTTGTGCGTATCATTCTGTGCATTAATCCTTTGTGCATCAGAATGCATTCTATATTTTGAAACATTATCCTAAATTTGTGTTACTTTAAATTATTACCCAATGTATTTAATTAACTACCTTCTTCAGTTTGGAATTAATAAGCATATATTCAATAATCCATCCGTGACTTGATCCTTGGGACTGTGAGCGATATATAAGATACACTTTGAAGTGGGTTGCTAGCCCATTTTCATGGGGGGTTTATTATTCGGGGTTTCCTCCCTAGGCCGATTGCCTTCACCCAGCTCCAGAGCTCAGCCTGCCCCGTTTTTTTCGGAGTTGTCTCTCCTAGATGGGTTGTCTTGCAGGACTAACGAACCCCATCCGTCCGTTTGTCAAACCACAAGGCAGTAGATGTAGAGTTGCCTCTTCCGTCAGGTACACCGTACCGAAGGACTCCTTCTCCACTGTATCTGCCGTTGAGGTCTTCACCGTAACCCTGGCAAGGTGCCCTCACAAAACACTAAAAATTTAATAAAAGAAGTAAGAAACAAGCTGATAAAGCAGTACAAACATCAGGATGTATGAAATATTTAAGTTGGCGCAACAAACACATGTTATCGTACATGAACAGAAACTAGGGCTGATACAACAAAAACTAAACAAATAATAAGCACATGTAAAATGAAAATATTAAGAACTATTCGGGGGACAACATTATTTGATAAAATACACAACACAAAAATTAGGGACGAATGTCATATTCAAGACATAACCAAATTTATTATAGATAGACGAACATATTGGAAGGGTCATATAGAAAGAATGGAAGAAAACTGACTTGCAAAAAGAGCTAAAGAAGTTAAACCAATGGATGGGAGAAGAACAAGAGGAAGACCAGCCAAGAGATGGATAGACAGTGACTGCACATACAATACATCTTTCTCCGAAGAGTGATTTTGGAAATAAACAGGATGAAAATCCTACAAATTAAATTTAAGAAGAAGAAGAAGAAGAAGAAGATATTCTACATTGTTTAATTAATTTTATTCTCCCTTGTATTATTTAATAAATGTTTTACGTGTCGGATTTTATTTTATAAATTTATATTGGCTCTTAATTTTGTTTTCATTCAGTGCCCCAGGTTGTCATTTCGACATTTCTGGTGTTCTCTCCTAGCAATGGCATAATTAGTAGCCCATATACATAATAATTCTGCAACTGATATGCACTAGAACACGAGTACTTGCTTATTCTGGTGTCAATAATGTGCACAACATTTATTTGTAAATACATTTTATTCTCATTATAAAATAAGCAAATAAATTTAAAAAAATAAAATATGTCGGACGGCAGTGACAACAAAATCACGTTAACTAAATATTATAACTAAACTTTGTCTCTTCGAGCTCTTGGGGCGGACATGTGTTCTAATGGTGGACTTCCTGTTTTGACTGATTTTGTTGACGATAATGTTCTGTGCTCCTTGCTGGGATATTCACTACGGATTGTAAGACCATCATAGATATATGTAATATCCCACAAATAATTGACATTCAGAGCTGAAGAGGGCAAACTAAGTCCCCAAAACATCCTCCTCCTTCTTCTTCTTCCTTTCCAGGATTAGGTCGATGCGACCTGTTTCGGTCTCAAGTCCATCGTTTCCTTGGCCGTCCCAAAGATCTTTTTCCATGTGGTTTGTAGGCGTTGACCTTTTTGGGTAATCTTGTATTGTCCATTCTGTCTAAATGTTCTTTCCATTCATGGTATTTGTGCTCGTCTAGGAAAGGAAAGGTCTCAGGTCCGTCCTCTCCGACTCTATGGAACGGGAGAAAGGAAGCACCTTTCCCGGAAACGAGACGAGAGCAACCAGATAAAATCCGGACCGGGACCCATCTAGGACCGGGACTCATCTAGGCTTAGGTTTGTGGTAGGCTGAGTATCCGAGAGGCACCTCAGCTGGCTCCGCGGATTTGGGCTCGGGGGACGGAGTGGACAAGATACATATAGAAGGGGACACTGCTATTTGATTTGTGTAATTTAACACATATTTCTAACTTTGTACCCATTATTTAATCTGATTTATTAAAAATATGTCCACCGCTGTGGTCTCGAGGTAGCGTGCTGCCTTGTCACGCAGCGGGCCCGGGTTCGATCCCCGGTCGGGGCAGTTTCTCTGAGTGAGGTTTTATCGGGATTTTTCCTCACCTGTAAGACAAATTTCAGGAAAACGTTAAGGCCCAAACAGTCCCCGAAATCATATAGCCATCATAACCATCATCATCCATATCATCATCATCATCTTTCACTAGTGCGGTGTGGAAAGCAACGGGAAGCTACCACACCTACAATTCCCTAGTAAATCTGCAAGCGCATACCATTAAAATGCTATGATTGCAATGAGGGACCTGCCCTTGGGCAGAATTACTATGGATGGATGAATTAAAAATATAAATTAAACCAATGTATCTGATAGGTTACATTGGTAATTTTTACTTTTGAACAAAGGAAACAAAAGAAAAGTTACTTAGAGAAGTGTAATTTTGGAAATACCAAGGAAGTAAAACTTTTGAAGAAATAAATTATTTCACAGTATCCGACAGTTGAAAAATATTTAGTAGGTAAGTTAGAGATGGAAACAATTAAGTTTACGATTATCTAAACATGTGATTAGTTGTACGGAAGTTGTAATTGTGTTGGAGCCACCACTGAAGAATTGTCTTGCATCAGATAATGAAGGAAGACACGCCGCATAGCGTGAGAAATTCTTAATGAGTTTACTTAACATCATAAATTGAACAGACCAGAGTTGTTCTGCTTCAGCGTAACAAATGTTTAGCTTCACTGTATTCCGGTAACTCGCGTGCCTTCTGCAAGTTACCAACCTAAATCTACTGAAATATGTCCTACTGTTCACTTCACTACATTTATGGATGGTCACAACATTCCGTCACGCAGAAATTGCGCAAACTAAGCGAATTTCCCATTAACAAGGGAACTGTCAACCTTTGTATACCAAAAAATACCTTGAAATTTCTTCCAGAAAAGCGTTGCGATGTAGAAAAACTGTGTCGAAAAAAATCTGCTATTTTTAACTGCAAGGCACAAGAATCGAAGCCAGAATCCTGCATTGTCAACCCACTGTATGGAGCAGATGGACTCCCTGCATTAGTAAGAGCGGAGTGGAGTGAGGCGGGATGCGACTCGGACGGCAGATAGTAAAGGTTATCTAATATGCCAATTATAGATTTGTGTTACTTTCCTATATTTTGAATTAGAGGTTTTCCGCTGGATTTTAGTGCCTTGCAGTTAAAAACGGCAGAATTGTTTGGACACGGCCTTGGTACATCACAACGCTTCTCTGGGAGAAATCTCAAGATAGGTTGTGGCGTGCAATAGTTGACAGTTCTTTTGAAAGTCGAATATATGGTCCCATTTTGCTGTTTTATCGAATATGTATTTCTTTTATAATCCTTAAATTGGCGTCGCACTATTTTTCACGGCAATTATTTAAATGTGTCTGACCGTATGGAAAATAAAGACTTTTAAATTTCAAATTTAAAGTAAACCTCCACTTCCAATGGTCGGATTTTGCTGATTTTTTATTTGCCTTCATTATATTTTATTCTGTAATAGAATTTATATGCATAGTACGAAAATATTTCTTTAATTTACGCAAGTTTATGGAAAAGGATTTTATTTTCATAATCCTAAAGCAAAACATGCTTGTGGATGCGGAAAAAGTTTTTCATCATAATAAAAAAAAATTGAAAATTTTACTAATCTAATATAAAAAAATGAATATTTGTTTGTTCGTACTTTATGCGCGGCCATGCCGTTGAACCGATTGTCATGCGGCTTTTTGCAGAAATGTTCAGGAGATTCCCGGAATGAACATAGGCTATAAGAGAGTTGTGATACTCAACTCCTACACCCTTAAAATCACCATTTGTAGTGGAAAACGTGAACAAAGTAGCTCTTTGGACGCTTAAATAGCTTACGCTGCCTGGACCATAACAAATACACAAAATTAATGTACACAGAATGGAATATCTCAAAAAGCGCTACAAAAAAGTCCCCGACAGCTTGTGTTTATCTCTTACGGATAACTTGCAATAACCATTTTTGCCTTTCATTGATGCCAAGAAGGTCGAGACAAGTACGTATATTCCTGTGCAAGCATAGCAGCACATGGTGGTTATTCTTTTACAGATAACTCACAATAACGAATTTTGATTTTAGCTCATTTATGCCAAGAAGACCGCCTTTTTTGGCAGGATTTTATTCTAAGGATTTGATTTTGGAAACAGTTTCATTAAGATATTTAAATATTTTTGGTTTTTTTCTTTTTTATTTGGAGATAAGTTGATTCCGGGCAATCAGCACCGGGTATCTTAAAATAATTACGATATACATTTATAATTATTTTTAATTTTACTTACTCAACTAATCATAAGAAGTTAATTAATTTTAATTTATTTAGTCGTAGCAGGGCACGCCGGGTATTAGTTAGTAGTCCTATAAAAATGAGTTTAGATCTGTCTGTTTGTTTGTCCTTTATGAATTCAAAAACTACTTGACCTATTTGAATATGGATTTTACCATCATTTAGAGATTTTTTCTAGGACATTAACGTATGTAACATAGGCCTATTACTGTACCTACTATAGTGTCGGAGCTGTAAAAAGGAATATGGGTGCAAAAAAAACGTAGCTTTTTGGACGCTTAAATGTCTTATGCTGCCTAAACCATAACAAATAAATTATTGTTCACAGAATTGAATAGATAAAAAACTCTACAAGAGTAATCCGCCACTGCATACAACTATCTTTTTCGGATAGACTCGCAATAACCATTTTTTCCCCTTTTACTTCATTTATGCCAAGAAGAACGGGATAAGTAGATTCCCGGGCAACGTCAGGTATTCGGTACGGGGTATCTAAAAATAATTACGATAAAGTCATAAATACACCTGGACGTCCCCAGATAGAGAAACTCGGAACCAGATAGATCATGTATTAGTGGATAAACGCTGGCACAGTAGCATCATTGATATTAGATCAGTTAGAGGGACAGACTGCAATTCAGATCATCATCTGGTCAAGGTGAAAATCAGACAACGGCTATCGCTTATGAGAGGAACAAACGCTAAAGATGATTCTGTAAAATATGAATTAAAAAACTTGAAAAATGATGAAATGCGGCAAGAATACCAAATCAAAATTGCTAATAGATTTGAAGTACTGGAATCTTCAGATGACAATGTGGCAAATGAAGAAGAAACTGATATAAATAAAGAATGGGAGGCTATAAGAGATACTATTAAATTGTCAGCATCAGAAAGCATTGGTTGTTTAAAAAAGAGGCAAAACAAGAAATGGTTTGATGAGGAATGTGCCGACGACATTGTAAAGAAAAGAAAGCTAGCAAAAATGAAATGGTTACACGAGCCAAATGAGGTTAATTTAGAACAATTGGGTAGTGTTAGATGGGAAACCACCAAGTTACTAAAGAGTAAGAAGAGGGAATATTTGAGAGAGAAGATTAATGATCTTGAAATGAATGCAAAAAATAGGAACATTAGAGAATTATATCAGGGAATTAGTATAGAGAAGAAAGGGTTTCAGGCTAGAACAAACATAATTCGGAATGAAAATGGGGATATGATTGCAGATTCCAAGAGTATATTAAATAGATGGAAAAGTTATTTTAATCAGCTATTAAATGTACATACAGAACAGGACATTGAGGAGGATAAGTTACAGACAGCAGAAATGCTAGTCGCAGAGCCAAGTGCATTAGACGTTGAAATGGCAATTGAAAAATTGAAGATGTATAAAGCATCAGGTTCAGATGAGATCCCAGCAGAACTGATAAAATCAGGGGAGGGGAGAAAGAAAAATGATGGACAAGATACGCTGGTTGCTTAGTATGATTTGGGAAAAAGAAGCTCTTCCAGATGAATGGAAGGAATCAATTATCGTACCAATTTATAAGAAAGGAGATAAAACTGATTGCAACAACTATAGGGGCATCTCATTACTTCCAACTTCATACAAAATTCTAACAAATATATTAGTAAGCAGACTTACTCCCTATATTGATGACATTCTAGGAGATCATCAATGTGCATTTAGAAGAAACAGGTCTACAACAGATCAGATTTTTAGTATAAGACAGATTTTAGAAAAGAAATGGGAATATAATGGTACTGTACATCAACTATATGTAGACTTCAAAAAAGCATATGATTCAATTAAGAGGGAGAAGTTATATATACTATCCTGCTGGAGTTCGGAATTCCTAAAAAGTTAGTTAGACTTATACGAATGTGTCTAAATGGCTCAACGAGTAGGGTGCGTGTAGGCAAACAGTTTTCAGACACTTTTGAAATCCAGAATGGGTTGAAGCAAGGAGATGCACTATCTCCTCTACTATTTAATTTTGTACTAGAGCATGTCCATTAAATCTTTAGAGAATGAGGAAGGCTTACAACTCAATGGTATTAATAAGCTGTTAGTTTTATGCTGATGATGTAGTACTACTGGCCGATAGCGAGGAGATACTAAAGGCCAACACGCACACACTATTGAGTAACACTAAGAAATTAGGACTGGAAGTAAATATGAGTAAAACTAAATATATGGTCACACGTAGAAATACATTATATAATGGAAATGGACAGCTAATGACAAATGAGGGAAATTTTGAGGAATTGGCTGAATTCAAATACCTAGGAACAATAATCACAAATAGGAATGAGATGCACAAAGAAATTAAACATAGGCTCAATTCTGGAAATGCATGCTATTATGCATTGCAGAGACTTTTGATGTCCCAACTCCTTTCGAAAAACGTTAAGCTGAAAATATATAAAACTATTATTCTACCAGTTATATTATATGGGTGCGAAACATGGACTCTTACTTTAAGGGAGGAAAGGAGATTACGAGTATTTGAGAATAAAGTTCTTAGGAAAATTTTTGGACCAAAGAGAGATGAACAGACAGGTGAATGGAGAAGACTACATAACAATGAACTACATGGTCTTTATAGGAAGCCAGATATAATAAGAACAGTTAAGTCCCGTAGACTGCGATGGGCAGGACATGTTGCACGTATGGGGAATGAAAGACGTGCATGGAAACTTCTTGTAGGAAAGCCAGAAGGAAAACGCCCAGTTGGTAGACCAAGAATGAGGTGGGAGAAGAACATTAACTATGATTTGAGGGAAGTAGATTATACAGGGAATGATTGGAAAGCATTAGCTCAGGATAGGGATGTATGGAGAGCTTATGTCCGCGCGGCCATGAACCTACGGGTTCGATAGTGCCAGTGAGTAAGTAAAGTAAAGTGATCCCACAACAGAACCGGAGGCCCTTGGGGTAGTAGGAGGTTAAGGCTCCCACTTTTTCTAGACAACCGGCACTTGATGTCAGCCGGGTTGTTAGCCCTGCGTGACGGCCGCCTTTACCCCAGAACAAGCGTCTGGTACTCATTTCCGTTAGAGGCTGAGTCGACCCCAGGGCCATAGTGCCGCCAGAGGGTTTGGGTCAGTTTAAAAATCCTGACCCCAACGGGACTTGAACCCTCGACCCTCCGGCTTGTAGCTATAAATTTATAATTATTTTCTTTTAATTATCCAACTAATCATAAAAACACTTTTAATTTGTTTAGGCATGACAGTGCAAAAAAATGAAAAGAAAGAAAAATACTTCTGAAATAATAAATAGAATTATTCTATTAGCTAATTAATAATAAAAAATAAATTACATCAAATTCCCAGAGATATGATGTAATATTTTCATAGTTGACAGAAGAAATTGCGTGGGTTTAACATTTTCTACAATTAGTGGTTTATGTTGTTTACATTAATTTTGTAGAAAGCTCACATACACACACACACACGTATACATTTCAGCTACCTTTGTATGTTCGTAGGCAGAAATACAAAGTTGAAGCGAACATGCAATCGCATGTTACAGTGTTGACATAAATTGAAACCAGTTTAAGTACGTAAATATGTACTTTAATATTTAAACACAAGTTTAAGTTTACTTAAAATAAAAAAAAGCTAAACACGTCATTATGTGTCGCACTATTTACACGTTCGTTTCAGGATGTGTCCGTTACAGTTGCACGCTATTGTCAGTCTTGATGGTGAGGAAAGAGAGAAAATACACATTAAGTCCTTAAGCTAAGTGATTTCCTCAGCAATTCGAATGTATGGTCCCATTTTTATGGTTTACGGATTGCATCTTCATTTTGTTTAACTTATTCACATCTATCCAATTTTGTTGTGAGATAAAGAAAAATGGCGGCCTCTAAAGATAGTTTTAAAATTCTGTTTTAGTAGGGGTTGCCGATGTTAGAACCATTTAAAATATCCAATAATTATTCAGACGAATTTTTGGCTGAGGGTCGGGACACCTCCAAACATGGAAGTTTCTAGCCACCGATCTTTACCGAAAGGGGTAGTAGAGGTGCCTATAGATCTCTTGAATGAGGGCCCAGACATTTTGATAATTTGCGCGGGTTATCGACTTGCCAGCCAGTGACTTGCGAATCTATTTCTACCAATGCGAGACCACTATTCTCGTCTGTACCCGCAAAATAATATATATATATATATATATATATATACATATATACATACATACATATATTAAATGGTAAAATTTAGTGTCTTTTAACAAGGGAATTGTAGCCTAAACCATTGAATTCCTAAAGCTTCTTCTTTTTAATTTAATTCAAGGTTTAGGCGAATCGCCTGTTCCGAATTCACAATGATTCCTTCCATTACTTCCTAGGTCTTCCTACATCACCTAATCCTTTTGGTTTATAATGACATGCTTTCTTGGGCAATTTGTTTCTTCCATTCTCTGAACATGCTGTTCCCAGCCGACGCGGTGTTGTTGAATTCTATCATTTATAGAATATATTTCTAATTCACTTCTTATTTCTTCATTTCTTATGTGGTACAATTTTGTGCATCCTTTGGTCCTTCTTTGAAAGGTCATTTCTGCACTTTGTGTTCTACTCGAACTCCTCTTATTTGTTACCCAGGATTCACTACCGTATAAAGTACCGGTACCGCCATTGTTCTGTAGAACCTCAATGTTGTATCCTTCCTTAATTTACGATTTAGTGTTCTATGAATGGTGCCACATATCATTTGAAATTTTGATAATTTATTGTCTATATCATTTTTCGTTCTATAACCACAAGACAATTCTCATCCTCTAACTTTGAAATAACCTTGAAATTTCTGTCAGAGAAGCGTTTTGATGTACCAAGTCGTGTCCAAAAGTGATCTACCTTTTTAACTGCGAAGCACAGCAATCGAAGCGAGAATCCAGCAATGGTAACCCACTGTACGGAGCAGGTGGACATTCTCCTTGAGTAACAACGGGGTGGAGTGAGGCGACACGACGCGGCGCAGATGGCACCACATTAAACCAATGTATGTGTTACATAACTTCCCTATAGTTTATATGAGAGATTTGGCGCTATATTTTTAGTGCAAAAAGGTAAAAGTATCCCACTACAGGCCTCAGGAGGCCCTTGGGGTAAGTGGGAGGTTAAGGCTCCCACTTTTCTGGACAATCGGCACTTGAAGTCAGCCGGGTTGTCAGCCCTGCGTGACGACCGTATTTACCCCTGGAACAAGCGTCTGGTACTTATTTCCGTTAGAGGCTAAGTTGACCCCAGGGCCATAGTGCCGCCGGAAGGTTTGGGTCAGTTTAAAAATCCTGACCCCACCGGGACTCGAACCCTCCACCTTCCGGTTTGTAGTGCAGTGCCTTAACCACTACGCTACGGCGTGTCCCAGATTTTTAGTGCCTTGCAGTTAAAAAATACAGATTTTCTTGGAGACGGCCTTGGCACATCTGAACAGTTCTCTAGAAGAAAATACATCCTAGGTTTCATTATTCAAATATGTTTCGTTATTGTCGCTATAATCCATGATAACTTGTATTTTTAAAATTATTATCACAACTAAAACCTCATTAGACATTTTCCTTTGGAAGTCACTGAAATGCATATCGAATGATTGAATATTCTAAAGTAGTAAATAGAATTTTTGTAGGAAAACTAGAGGGATAACGCCCAGTTGGTAGACCAAGAATGAGGTGAGAGAATAACATTAATTATGATTTGAGGAAGTAGATTATGCAGGGGTTGATTGGAAAACATTTTCTCAGGATAGGGATATATGGAGAGCTTATGTCCGCGCAACCATGAACCTACGGATTCGATAGTGCCAGTGAGTTAGTTATTAAACAAAATATAAAGTCACTATATTAACATTCCATGTTCATAGGAACCCGTCCCTGTGTTTGACCTTTGGCATGGATTCCCTGAAGTAGTCCCCGCCCGGAGAACCGATGGGGGACTATTCTACCTCAGGAAAGTTTTAGCCCAGTGGAAGCCATGTCCGCGTTTCTTGACGGCTGTACGTTTACGCTGTAAGATCGACACTCTTTCGACCAAGGTACTTTTTTCGTCTGTCTTATCGCCTTCGACCTGTTCGGCAGCGGTAACCATTTCGAAAGCAATGCTCTCGTAGATGCGATGGGCAGGATATGTGGCACGAATGGGGAATGAAATACGTGCATGGAAGCTTATTGTAGGAAAACCAGAGGGAAAACGCTCAGTTGGTAGACCAAGAATGAGGTTGGAGAAAAATATTAACAATGATTTGAGGTAGGTAGATTATATAGGGGATGATTGGAAAACATTGGCTCAGGTTAGGGATAGCTTATGTCCACGTGGCCATGAACCTACAGGTTGTGAGTGAGTGAGTTAGTTAGTTAGTTAGTTAGTTAGTTAGTTAGTTAGTAAGTAAGTAAACAAGTAAATAAACAAGTAAATAAATAAATAAATAAATAAACAAACAAACAAACAAACAAACAAATAAATAAATAAATAAATAAATGAAATATCATTATACGTGATCTACTTCTCTTTTTTTTCTCTAAAATAATAATTGTGTAAGAATTTAAAAAAATTACGAATATGTCCACGAATTATAAAAACGAAAATTGACTATTTAACTCAATGACCAATCACGTTTCACTTATTTATTTTAGAGCCAATGACAGTCGTGTTCCATCTCGATATTTATCGAATTCTGTTTACCAAAATAAAGAAAACTCCACATTTAATAGAGCATTATTTTGCAGTGACCGACTCTCCAACAAGTACATTGAATACAGCAAATAATTAACGGATTACTTCAAACTATACATTTGATAAATATATGTTCAATAATTGTGTTTCTTTATAATGATTTTACTGAGTTGTTTCGTAAAAAATATTAATAACCTATAATGTTGGTTATAAGACACAGTTTCATGTGTTTCATTTTTTCTCCACTAGGGTGCAATCTTATAATATTGCGATCCTATTTGGCAATAAATACTATGATCTAGTTGCAGTGGATGAACAAATTAAACATAATCAAACATTTATCATTTGTTTTCAAACATCGCCGTTTTCATTAAATATATAAATATTTTAAAATAACTACATTTAATTAATCATTTGTGAGTGAACAGCTTAATATTATTCGTTAAATAATTTTAACAAATGATACTATTGGTTTCCAAATCCTCTTGATAAATTTAAAATCACTCGTGGCATTACTTATGATATATCTAATGCACCTTCTCATACAAAAAGTCTAATATTCCCTTTAAATTACACTTCAACATGTTTTTTGTATCATGAGTACCAATAGTTGTACTTAATGCAGTTTTTTTATCGTGTTTTCAAATAAGTATTCGGTATTTCTACATCAACCACAGTTTTTTTATTTCAATTTCAATTAATGGATTTAAATAATTATCATTTTAATAAACCTAGATTTCTTCCCGGGAAATATTGGCGTAATGACCGATTAGCACGGGGAACACTTTCGTCAGGAGATTTCTTTATTCTTTCTTCTTCCTTCTTCCTTACAAGTATTAGGCCAAGGCCTGTTACGATCCTATAGAAAATTTTGCCTCCAGCGTTTCATAGGACGGCCTTCAGGAGATATTAACAATGGAAAAGAGATATCGAGGCAAATGGAATCCTAATATGCTGGCCGATTATTGTTGGACCATCAAGAGAGATGCTCCACAGAAGAAATATAGCAGAAAATCGTCATTTCTTACTTTCTAGGCGAGCCCGAATGTTCGAATATTGTGTAGTTACGAATGTAGAAAATATTAAAGTGTTAGGAATTATAAATGCCTGTTCTCTCGGAAACCTTGCGTGATGGAGAAAAACCGATATCATATTTGAATGCAGGAGAAAAAATACTATCAGAATCACATATTTTTCTTTCTGAGAGAAAGACATTTCTTTCTTTTTTTTTTTTTTGCTCAGTGCAATATATTTTTCTTTACCTGTTACAATAAATTATGATGAATATTCTGTTTATTTCTACAACTCAATGGTATTAATAAGCTGTTAGTTTATGCCGATGATGTAGTACTATTTGCCGATAGCGAGGAGATACTAAAGGACAAAACACACACACACACACTCTATTGAGTAACACTATGAAATTAGGACTGGAAGTAAATATCAATAAAACTAAATATATGGTCACACGTAGAAAAACATTATATAATGGAAATGGAAAGCTAATGACAAATGAGGGAAATTTTGAGGAAGTGGCAAAATGCAAATAACTAGGAACGATAATCACAAAAGGAATGAGATGCACAAAGAAATTAAACATAGGCTCAATTATGGAAATGCATGCTATTATGCATTGCAACGATTCTTGATGTCCCAACTTTTTTTTTAAAAAAACGTTAAACTGAAATATATAAAACTATTATTGTACCAGTTATATTATACGGATGCGAAACATGGACTCTTACTTTAAGGGAGGAAAGCAGATTACGAGTATTTGAGAATTAAGTTCTTAGGAAAATTGGACCAAAAGAGATGAACAAACAAGTGAATGGAGAAGACTACATAACATTGAACTACATGGTCTTTATAGGAAGCCAGATATAATAAGAACAGTTAAGTCTCGTAGACTGCGATGGGCAGGACATGCGGCACGTATGGGGAATGAAAGTGTTGTATGGAAGCTTCTTGTAGGAAAACCAGAGGGAAAACGCCCAGTTGGTAGACCAAGAATGAGGGGAAAATAACATTAACTCTGATTTGAGGGAGATAGATTAGACAGGGAATGATTGGAAAGCAGTATCTCAGGATAGGGATATATGGAGAGCTTATGTCCGTGCGGCCATGAACCTGTGGGTTCGATAGTGCCACTGAGTAAGTAAGAGTAAGTAGATATTCTGTTTATTTTAACGATATACAATGTATCAAATTCCAAGCAATGGCGAAGAAGAATTCTGATCAGCTATATAAATACGCATGTAAAATTGACAAGCAGTAGGGGCAGATAAAATGAGGAAATGTGTATAAGAGGAAATTGAGTTGACCTAGGAGTTGAATTCGACCTCCTTTTGAGCACGCAACTCCCTCCCCCCCAAGTAAAAAGTGGTCGATGAACCAGAATGAGATGGAAAACAAGGGTTGATATTGGCAAGGATTTCCGCTTCATGAACACGGCACACTACAAAAAGCAAAGAGGACGTTTGCTTTTCTGCGAATCCTATTTGGAATAAAATACATTTTACGCTTCCTTTCTAATGTCGACTGCAAAGGGAGATGGGAGGGATTGACAACTTTTTCATTTATATCCGACTTTGCAACATGGAGAATCTAAACTGAATATTTTATTTCGTCAGCGAGAAAATGATTTTTGCTTTCAATACGTACAGTGCATAACAGAATTATTGGGTCACTCTTACTTTTGCCATTTATAGGAGACACTTTATGGTATAATAATAATAATAATAATAATAATAATAATAATAATAATAATAAAATAATAATAATAATAATAATAATAATAATAATACATAGTAATTCTGCCCGAGGGCAGATCTTTCACTGCAATCATAACATTTTCATGCTATGCTTTGCAGCTTTACTAGGGAATTATAGGTGTGGTAGCTTCCCGTTGCTTTCCACACCGGTCAAAGGATGATGATGATGATGATTGCCATATGACTTCGGGGCCGTTTGGTCTTAATTTTTTCCTGACATTCGTCTTACAGGTGAGGAAAAACCCCGATAAAAACCACATCCAGAAAAACTGTCCCGACCGGGGATCAGACCCGTGCCAGCTGCGTGACAAGGCAGCACGCTAACTCGAGACCACAGTGGTGCACAATAATAATAATAATAATAATAATAATAATAATAATAATATTGATAATGATAATGATGATAATAATAGTAACAATAATAATAATAATGATAATAACAATAATAATAATAGTAATAATAATGATAATAATAATCTATCTATCTTCGGGTTTTTACAGCTGCTGCCGTCTTCCCGTGCCAAACCTCCAAAGCCTACGATCTTGGGCATCTTCAATGCTTAGCCCTCTTGCTTGCATTACTATCCTTATGTTTTCCTTCCATGTTAACTTTGGTTTCCTTCTTTTCTTCATTCCGGTCCGTTGCAATTGATAGCCTATAGTAGTTTCGGCCATCGCTCATCTTCCATTTTTAAAACATGTCCTAACCATATAATAATAATAATAATAATAATAATAATAATAATAATAATAATAATAATAATAAATAATATGCTAATAGTAATTGTTCTATATTTCCTATAACGCATTGTAAATTTTAGTCCTCCATACACCCCTAATTATGGAAGAAGCTTATGAAGTGCTTTGTGTGGAGTGTAGCATTGTATGATAGGCTACAGAAACTTGGACATTTCGACGGAATGAGGAAAAGTGCCTGGAAACTTTTGAGTTGTGGATATGAAGAAGGATGGAGCGTATAAAATGGTCAGACAAAATAAAAAATAAAGATGTGCTGTATAGAGTGGGTATAGGAAGAAAAATTCTTAAACTCGTAAATAAGAGGAAAATCAATTCGATTGGCCACTGGCTTAGAATAAACTGCCTGCTGACGGATACTCTAGAAGGAATGGGTAACGGAAAAATGATTAGAGGCAGAAAAATACATCAGATGATAGACAATAACTAACTCTAACTAATTCACTGAGGGCAGGTCTTTCACTGCAATCATAGCATCTTCATGCTATGCTTTGCAGCTTTACTAGGGAATTATAGGTGTGGTAGCTTCCCTTTGCTTTCCACACCGGTGAAGGATGATGATGATGATGGCCGGATGATTTTCGGGGACCGTTTGGTCCTACGCTTCCTGACATTTTTCTTACAGTTGAGGAAACCTCCCGAAAAAGAAAACCTCACCCAGGAGTTTGTTCCGACCTGTAATCGAACCCGGACCCGCTGCGTGACAAGGCAGCACGTTACCTCGAGGCCACAGCGGTGGACTTATTAGCAATAATGTTAGTTAAATATTTTTTTGGTTACAAAGATATGACGAATAGGTATATTAATGATCATAACAATAATTTTGGTAATTAGAGGTAAGGATTATTTGTATAAATATACCAAAAGAAGAATATATGAAGCAGTGTTACGCCCAATATTGAACTACGTCCCAGAAACAAGAACAGATATTGTTAAAACAAAACAATCTGTAGAAAAAAATAAATAAATATTCTGATGAAGAATCTTTGTAAACCAAAAAAGATCAAATTAGGAGTGTATAAATAAGAAGGCAGTTGAATATTTAGACAATAGGTGAACGGATTGGAAAAAATAAGATTTGAATGGAATCAAAATATATCCCGCATGACACCACATAGAATTGAACGCATAGCAAAAGATAAGTTACCAGAGGATGGGAGAACACCTGGAAGAGCAAAAAAAGAGACGAAGGGACTCTTAATTCTGGAAGCAACCTGTCATGGGCCTAAATCAAAGATAAGAAGAAGAACAAGATTTTTCATTATTCATTATGTAACAGTGAAGCACTGGAAATATCAAAGATCAACAGACAGATGAATGCAGAAATCTACATAACAGTGAGCACATGATATTTGTGGTGAACTAGATATGATAACAGTTAAGTCTGGTATATTGCGATGGGCAGGACATTTGGCACGAGTGGGGTGGAATAAAATGTTGACCAATAGGTAGGCCAAGAATAAGATGAGAGAATTATACATTTGAGGAAATGCGTGTTATTATGCATTACAGGGACACTTAACTTCCCACATCCTTTCAAAAAACGTTAAACTGAAATTATATAAAACTATTATTCTACCAGTTATATTATATGGGTGCGAAACATGGACTCTTACTTTAAGGGAGGAAAGGAGATAATGAGTATTTGAGAATAAAGTTCTTAGGATTTTTTTTTGGACCAAAGAGAGATGAATAGACAAGTGAATGGAGAAGGGCGCTTAACAGCGAATTACATGGTGTTTATGGGAAGCCAGATATAAAGAGAACAGTTAAGTCTCGTAGACTGCGATGGGTAGGACATGTGGCACGAATGGGGAATGAAATACGTGCATGGAAGCTTCTTGTAAGAAAACCAGATGGAAAACGCCCAACTGGTAGACCAAGAATTGAGGTGGGAGAATAACATTAACTATGATTTGAGGGAAGCAGATTATACAGGGTATGATTGGTAAACATTGGCTCAGGACAGGGATATATGGAGAGCTTATGTCCGCACGGCAATGAACCTACGGGTTCGATAGGGCCAGTGAGTTTTTTTAATATTAACTCAGGATATTGATATATGAAGCTTATATGCAGGGGCCTTGAACCTGAGAGTTCGATAGAGGAAGTGAGTAGAACTGTTTCCTCTCTGCATATGTACACATAGCCAAACAAAAATGAGCTGCTTCAAAACGCAGAGCATCTGCTATGACCCACTGCGCATGCTCGAAGAGCTAAAGCTGTGATTCACGAGGTAAATCATTGTTAAATGTTTTAAATACGCTGTATTTAGTTTTAATGGTCTTAAATAGTTGAAGTGCAGTGAAGTAGACATGTCTCTAGATATTTACGAGTGTATATAATGTTACTCAAATTGCGATATTTCAGATGAAGTTCAACTCTCGTGCATAGTGTGAAAGTAAATAAGACAACCAGGATTTAGACGACTATTATCCGACGGTCGAGTAGCGTAGATCGTTAAACCAATACGAATAAATGTAATAAGTATGAGAACCAGACTTCGAATCCCTTGATAACGATTTTTTTGTTATTTATTTGTATTTCCGTAAAATAAATTCTATAATATTTAATTCCAGCCACGTACTCTACGTCCACTTTACACTATTTTGAGTAATATTCCTGACTCCGTAAACATATAACACTCTTTAGCTGCCGGTATAAATTTAATTGTGTATGCTTTATTTATTTATTTTACCTGGCAGAGTTAAGGCGTTTTAATAATAATGGTATATATTTATGTTGCTTCATATATTTATTTATTACGTATTAGAGAGGAAAAATTTTCATCCTTCAATTAAAATATTTAGTTTATATAGGACAAGTCCCGCCTAATAATAGCCCATAGATGATTGACGTCAATAATAATAATGATAATAATAATAATAATAATAATATTAATAATAATAATAATAATAATAATATTTCCAAATAGTTAATTCGTTTTTAATGAATTGAATTGGCGTTTACTTGATGCAAATCGACAAATTATTTAATGAAATAAAAATGAAATTTAGAGTATTATGTGATTTTCATATATATTAAAATATAAATTAGTTACAGCTGTTTCGGTATTTTGTACCTTCTTCAGACATGAGAACAAAATTCAATAATTTGTTATGTCTGAAGAAGGTACATAGTACCAAAACAGCTGTAACTAATTTTTTGTATTTTAATATATGTGGAAATCACATAATACTTTAAGTTTTATTTTTATTTATTTATTTAAATATTTCAGTTTTTCTTTAAGAGTGAACAGACAGAATAAAATAGAAAGCATAGTAACAACTAAAAAGTTAACCTAATCGGGAATTGATCCTGTGACCTCTTGCATACGAAGTGAGCCCTAAGGCAGTGGGCTAAGCGTTCGATGGCTTGCTTTGTATAAAAGAGTGCTCTTCATTGGAGGAAACGGAAGTATTGTAATTCTACTGTGCTATTAGTTTACTCGTGTGAATTGCGCGTTAAAACTTTGATATTCGAGATTAAGAGTCAGTACATTTTTTTTCTCTAAGTTTACTTCTTCTTAAATATGTATGCCTTATTCTAATTTTGTCTGTGTAACATGTGAACAGTGCTGTACATTAGAACATGACCCTTGACGTCTGGAAGCTTGTAGTGAGTGACCTGGAGTTCCATTGTGCCGGGCCGTGCACTTCTTCCATGTGTATAATAGAGATTGCGAAGGGGAGCAAAAGTCTCTCATAGAGAGAAAAAAGGAAGATATCCAGGTTCCAATCAATTGATAACGTTCTTTTCGCATGTTCTCCCTTAACACATCATCTTCAACTTCCTTTCACCAACAAACTTCAAGTTTTCTACAAACTATTGATAACAAAAGTGAACTACACTTGCTCAAGAAACTCATTTCATGATTACCCTGATGCAATGTAAAGAAGATCTGGGAGAGAAAATACACGATAAATTGGAAAATGGAGAAAAAATAAAGTTAACATAGCAGGCTCTTTTAAATACATTTTTACAATGTTTTTTCTTGTTTTACCTTTTTGATAACTTTCTGTTTTTCTCACACATAGACACAAGGACAAGACACACACCCAGACCCTCGCCGGGAATCGAACCCGGGTCGCCGGATTGGATGGTAGGGACTTACCGACTACGCCATGGCGACGGACCAACATTAACTTACTTATTTACTCACTGGCACTATCGAAACCGTAGGTTCATGGCCGCGCGGACATAAGCTCTCCATACATCCCTATCCTGAGCCAATGCTTTCCAATCATTCCCTGTATAATCTACTTCCCTCAAATCATAGTTAATGTTCTTCTCCCACCTCATTCTTGGTCTACCAACTGGGCGTTTTCCTTCTGGCTTTCCTACAAGAAGTTTACATGCACGTCTTTCATTCCCCATACGCGCAACATGTCCTGCCCATCGCAGTCTACGAGACATAACTGTTCTTATTATATCTGGCTTCCTATAAAGACCATGTAGTTCATTGTTATGTAAGTCTTCTCCATTCACCTGTCTGTTCATCTCTCTTTGGTCCAAAAATTTTCCTAAGAACTTTATTCTCAAATACTCGTAATCTCCTTTCCTCCCATAAAGTAAGAGTCCATGTTTCGCACCCATATAATATAACTCGTAGAATAATAGTTTTATATATTTTCAGCTTAACGTTTTTTGAAAGGAGTTGGGACATCAAGAGTCTCTGCAATGCATAATAGCATGCATTTCCAGAATTGAGCCTATGTTTAATTTCTTTGTGCATCTCATTCCTATTTGTGATTATTGTTCCTAGGTATTTGAATTCAGCCACTTCCTCAAAATTTCCCTCATTTGTCCTTAGCTGTCCATTTCCATTATATACTGAATTTCTACGTGTGACGATATATTTAGTTTTACTGATATTCGGACCAACATTAAAGTAATAATAATTGTAAAACAGTACCTGATATTTCAGTCGTCCTCAATAATTTGCAGTCTTGTTTTATAGGAGGCCTTTCGATAACTTAAGTATCATCTTCAGCTTTCATTTTGGTACCAGAATGAAAGCAGAGGATGGTATATAAATTATCGAAAGGCCTCCTACAAAATAACACTGCAAATTATTGAGCACGACTGAGATATCAGGTACAGTTATACAATTATTAAAACTTTAATATAGTAATCTCGTCCACCGCTGTGGTCTCGAGGTAGCGTGCTGCCTTGTCACGCAGCGGGCCCGGGTTCGATCCTCGGTCGGGGCAGTTTTTCTGGGTGAGGTTTTTATCTGGGTTTTTCCTCGCCTGTAAGACAAATGTCAGGAAAACTTTAAGGCACAAACGGTCTCCGAAATCATATGGCCATGATCATCCTTATCATTATCATCGTCATCATCATCCTTCACCGGTGTGGAAAGCAACGGGAAGCTACCACACCTACACAATTCCCTAGTAAAGCTGCAAGCATAGCATGAAAATGCTATGATTGCAGTGAAGGACTTGCCTTCGGGCAGAATTACTATGGATGGATTGATAGTAATCTCAACGGAATTTCATAATGTATTTTAAAAACATTGATGATTTTAAATATATCTTCCTTTTACAATGATTATCATAAGTAATGCCACGAGTGATTTCCAATTTATCTAGATAATTTGGAAATCAAGAGTGGCATTTGTTAGGACTATTTAACGAATACAATTAAGCTCTTTATTAAAAAATAATTATTTGAATATAGTTACCGGTGTTTTACAATATGTATATAGTTAATGTAAACGGCGATGTTTGAAAACAAATTAGAAATGTGAGGTTATGTATATTCACTGCAACACGATTATATTATTTATTGCCTAATAGGATCGCAATATTGTAAGAATGCACTCTAGTGGAGAAATAATTAAACACATCAAACTATTATAATCAACATTATAAGTTAATCGTTTATATTTTGAATAAACAACTCAGTAAATCACTGAATGTATTCATTATTTGCTATATTCAATGTATTTGTTGGAGAAAATTATGGTCTAACCTGTTCAGAATATTAAAAAAGGAGGAGCTTTCTTTATCACAAAAGCAGGAGCTGATAAAGAGAAATCGATAAAGAACGAGGTGAAACATTACTGTGATTGGTGTAAAACAGAATTCATTGAAACGTGATTGGTCATTGCTAACCATTTGCGACATGAGTTAAATAGTCATAAGTAATGCCACAAGTTATTTCAAAATTATAGTTAAATTCACCACACTCACGAAATGACGAGTGAATTTGTCTAGAGAATTTGGAAATCAAGATTGACATCTGCTAGGACTATTTAACGAATAAAATTAAGTTGTTTATTTACAAATCATTATCTAAATATAGTTATTTTAAAATATTTATATTCTACATGTAAACGGCGTTGTTTGAAAATAAATGAGAAACGTTTGTTATGTTTCATTTGTTCATCCACTGCAACCAGATCATGTTATTTGTTGCCAAATAAATATTATTATAATGCTCCCTAGTGGAGAAGAAAAAATGAAACACATCAAACTGTATATTATAACCTACGTTATAGGTTATTAATTAATTTCCGATGTCCTGTGATGTAAATATGTAAATTATATTTTTGTGGAACATAAATACCTGGAAAATATTAAGTTTAAGAAAGTGCAAACAGTGATTTATTTGTATAACTGTAGGCTTTCACGGCCGGCGTCTTGATCCCTATTAGGTTCGTCTTCCGGGCATATAGGCCGTGGTCCAGTCGTTCTTCTACTCGACGTTTCGTCTACTTCTGCGGTAGACATCTTCAGGAGATACTGCGTGCTCTCTGTGAACTCCTCAACAGTCGGCTGCAGACTGGCTGGTCGTTGGAAACTCCCTCCCTATTTATAGGCACGCCCCTGGTGGAGAGGCGGTTTTCTGCGCGGTCCGTGTTGCGTGCTGTTTTGTCCAGGCTGTCGCTAGCAGAAGTCATAGGCTTCGTTGTCGTATTGTGCAGTGCCGGGATCCAGATTTTGTTTATCTTCATGGTTTCTTCTTTTTTGTTAAAGGAATTTTTGTGTTTATATATTTCAATTGCTTCTCTGTACAGTCTGGTGTAATAATGTGATGTTTGGGACAATACCTGTGTTTCTTCGAATCTTATTATATGTTCTTGGTTGTTCATCCAGTGTTCCGCTACGGCTGATTTTTCCTTTTGTTTTAGTCTGCAATGCCTCTTGTGTTCTTGCAATCTTGTGGTAACCATGTTAAAAGGGAGGAGCTATCTTTAATATAATAAAATTAAGTTGATAAAATCGAGGTGAAACACGACTGTGGTTGTAAATCACAATTCAATGAAATGTGATTGGTCATTGACTCCCATTTGGGGTATTAGTTAAATAGTCAGTATTAATTATTGGTAAACATATTTTCGAAATTTGATTTCTGTATTAATGACTTGCGACGTGGCCTAGCAATGTAAGTCGGTAATTTTTGAATTGTGTTACACGTACCCCATATGACACTCTAACAGTATTTTTTAAATTGGTCTATTTAATACTTGTACTGTAAATTTATTGGAATTATTTGTGATATTTATTGTTAGTTTAATTATATTGGATTTTATTTTCATAATAATTTATGGCTTAAAAAATTAAGACAATAAAGAATATAAAAATTGTAGACTTTCACGGCAGGTGTCTTGATTCATGTGTTTTAAGTCTTTCGGGCTAAATGGCTGTGGTCTGGTTTTATTAATACTCAAAGTTTCGTCTACTACTGCGGTAGAAATCCTCAGGAGATTCTGCGTGCTCTTTTACCTCCAACTATTCAAATGTCTGCAGCCGACAGTTGAAGAGTTGGGAGGTCAAAGAGCCGCAGAATCTCCTGAGGATGTCTACCACAGTAGCAGACGAAACGTCGAGTGTTAATAAAACCAGATCACGGACATTCAGCCCGAAAGACATAAAACACATGAATCAATATACAAAAAAAAAAAAAATTTTTCCCCATTCCATTATCGCACTTTAGTCTCTTACCATATAGGTAATTTCACGTGTCATCTGCCACACGGACCATACAGTGACATGACCTGTCGGAAGAGAGATATTTAACAATGGATGACATAAATACTTTTTTGACCACTCAAGGATATGGAGGGTCTCTCCGACTGAAGAATAAGCTCAATGTCAGGGCCTCCTCCGGGAGACAACACAACGTTACGACGAAATGGACCATTCACACATATACCCATAGGCCTACTAAATATACCGAATATGATAACGATGATAATGATGACCAGATGATTTTCACGGACATTTTGAGTCTCAAACTTTCCAGACATTTGTCTTACAGGGGAGGAAAAGCCCCGAAAAACTTCATCCAGGAAACTTCTTTCATCAGGGGCTCTAACAATGGTCCACTACATACGAATATTGAATACTCTAATCTGAGGCATCGGTCCCTTGGTGCTAAACAAAGGTAAGAGCGCAGCTTCGAGTCAATTAGGAGAAGAAACTTTCTGATAGCGTTTAGACCAAAACTCACCCAATTTATTATAACTACTGTTGAAAAGACAGCTTATTGGGCTGGGGTAACCATCTTTATGAGCATGTGTTAAGCGAAACAAGCATTTATACTTCAAATACTGAATTTCAATAACAGAATAATGCACAAATAAGATAGTAATTTCAAAAAAGGTAGAATAGTACAGTTTAAGTTACAAAGTATATTTTTATATATGAATAAGAAAATATATTTGTAATTTTGGCATAGCTCTATATCTGAAGAAGATACAGTGTATCGAAACAGCTCTCATGAATGTTGATTAAAAGACATTTTTATGAAAATCGATAAAACTTTAATTGTTTTTATTTAGTAAATAAAGAATATGGATTTTCATCAAGTAAACGCCAGATCAATTGATTACTCATAGTATAAATAAACCAAAAAGAAACCTTCCAAGTATGTCTGAGAGACCGTGATATTATATAAAAATTATAATATAAAATAATTTTCCTTTTATGCAGTCTCCTCAACTGTTAAAATGATTAAAACATTGTAGGCCTTTCCGAACCAGTTCCATCCTCAGCAGAATGTTGTACGTTACTCTGCAGCTACTCCCAGGTACTGACAGGTTTCTGATGATACTGTAGAGAGGATTGTGCATACTGGGTGCGTTATCGTTTAAAATCAATCTGTTCTCAACTTCCTTTAAAATTTCTAACTCCTCCAGTACTGTATGCTTATCTTAGCTGGGTTACATTATTTGTGTCAAATTGTGAGGATGTTGTATATACCCTGCATATGATGTCCTTCCTTTATTATATGTTTCGCGTTACTTTATTTTTGCCTTCTCCATATTTAAAATCTATAAAATGTTCTTTAACCCATTCACTTCAGGTTTGAATGCTCATTCAATTTCCCCAGAAATCGAATTTAAATCACCGTAAATAATATTATATATTTTCAGACATTCAAAACAAACAAAAGATAACGGTATTTGAAATCGCAATAAAATTGAAGACCAAAACACATTCCTCTACCAGTCATTAATGATAACAAACCATTACCCTGCCAAGGGATGTACAAAATATTGCAAAACATATAACAGCAGAGTTAAGCAAATGTACCTTGTCTTCTGAGTCGAAGGCTATTTAACTAATGGCGAGTCTACCTCTTCTTATGAGGCGAATGGGTTAAATCTGATATTAATATTGTTTGTGAACTTAAAAAAACTTCTTTTCGGTCATCAATAAAAATGGGATTCTGCCGTAACATTGGACTCTGGTAAAACGATTAATTTACTGTTATATTCATGTAAGATTCGAATGAAATTGAACGCTATGAAATAAATGTAATTGAAGGAAAATTACATTCCAGCTATAAGTCATTGTTGCATTGAATATTTACTTTTACCCTGAGGACTCGTTAAGAAAAAAAACTTGACCTTTTGACCTGGGACGTAATAACACAGTTCGGACATACTCTCGTAGAGAGAGAGAGAGAGAGAGAGCGAGAGAGGGAGATAGAGACGAAGTCTGAATGTTCGGGAAACACAAAGACAGGCAAGGGGATTAAATTTCTTGAATAGGAAATGTGATCGATTTTTTTAGAGAGCATTTAAAGGAAAATAAAAAAGGAGGGAATAATCAAATGCCGAGAATAGATGTTAGAGTCTTCCTGCTGCGCAGAATAGTCTCTAAGACCCAATTTGTGTGTCTTGCTTGATTTAATTTATTATGTCACTTTTCATGTAAGTCACACCAAATCTTATACAGCGTGGTATCCATTTTTTAAAGAAATAGAGTGTAGTACCTGAAAGGATCGGGTTATACGTCTTACTCAATTTCTATTTTTTTAGCAAATTTCATAGGATTGAAAATATTCAGGTTGTTCTCATAAAAAATGAAATTTTTATAGAACACCGCCGATTCTATCCAGTACACATCGTAAATGACCATAACCAATATGTTGAGTGATTTCGGGCTTTGTGGCCGTGGTGCATCACAGGTGTTCCTACCAGACGTTTCTCCCTCAGCTGTGGAGGTTATCTTCAGTGGCGAGTACTTCTAGATGTTATTTCCTGGTAGGAGGCTTGATATTATATCCCACAATCCGTTTTGAGACTCATAGTGGCCAACCTGAGGAAGTTGACTGTGAAAAAAAAGCCATATATGAGCCAACAATTGACTATTGCAAAGATAAATACCAATTAGATTGTATAACTGCCACAAGATTGATGATAGGGACAAGAGAGGTACTATACCTGGATTCTTAACTAAATTTTTGGAATTCCTTAGATTTGGACAGGGTGCATCTTTCTAAAATTGCCATCACTGCTGTTAGAGGATCAATTTCAATTTTAAGAAACCATCTTTACAAAATTTATATTTTATAGTATGTATACCTAAATTACAATTTGAAATGTTTAATATATTTACAAAATGTATTTCATCAATTTCGAAAATTAATTGTCCGTATCACTTTGTCCTTGTGGCATACCTATAGGCCAATACTGGTATACTTTAATATTTTGAGTAATGTAATGGTTACAATCTCTGAAGGTAAATAGAAAGTAATGGCATTCAACGGGAAAGACCATATGAGGTGTAAAATCAGCACTAATAACAGTATAATACAACAGGTGAACAATTTCAATTATTTAGGATGCAATGTTTGATACTGCTGGAGGGAAGATATTAATATTACTTACTTACTTACTCACTGGCACTATCGAACCCGTAGGTTCATGGCCGCACGGACATAAGCTCTCCATACATCCCTATCCTGAGCTAATGCTTTCCAATCATTCCCTGTATAATCTACTTCCCTCAAATCATAGTTAATGTTATTCCCCCACCTCATTCTTGGTCTACCAACTGGGCGTTTTCCCTCTGGCTTTCCTACAAGAAGCTTCCATGCAAGTCTCCCATTCCACATACGTGCAACATGTCCTGCCCATCGCAGTCTACGAGACTTAACTGTTCTTATTATATCTGGCTTCCTATGAAGACCATGTAGTTCATTGTTGTGTAGTCTTCTCCATTCACCTGTCTGTTCAACTCTCTTTGGTCCAACAATTTTCCTAAGTATTTTATTCTCAAATATTTGTAATCTCCTTTCCTCTCTTAAAGTAAAATTGCATGTTTCGCACCCATATAATATAACTGGTAGAATAATAGTTTTATATATTTTCAGATTAACGTTTTTTGAAAAGAGTTGGGACATCAAGAGTCTCTAATATGAAATTAAATTAATTTCATTGAATGTGTGACACAATAAAAACGGACACTGAAAAATAAAAAACTTCGTGGAGAATACATTTAAGATTTTACAAAATTATGTCAGTGCCTGTCTTAACATATGCAAGTGAAAATTGGACACTTATTCGTTCAGACAGGAGAAAAATAGAAACTGAAGAAATGAAGTTCTTACGTTTAGTAGCAGGTGCGACAATTTTAGACAGAAAAAGAAATGGAGATATCAGGAAAGACTTAAATACTTTTAATTTAACAAATAGAATTGACAGTATGAGAAACAACTGGTATGGATATGTTAAAAGAATGCCTACAGATAGAATCCGCCAGCTGTTACTAAGTACAAACCAACAAGACATAGAAGTGTTCGACGTCCATTTACTAAATGGGAAGATTCATAAATCACATTTAATGTGAAAAGAGGTCAAAAAGCCTGATTTCGTGAAGTAGAAGAAGAAGAAGAAGAACAAGTAGTGGAAAATGAATTTGTGGATATTCTTTTAATTACTGTCAAATTATACGGAGTAAAACAACATGAAATAGGCAATAACCTATGGTTATCATATATAACTGGCAGATACATTTGGACTCACATTTCAATATAAGATCTTAGATACCTTACTTTTTGCAGACGACCGGGTTCTAATATCTAGCTCAGAATATGGTCTACAGAAAGCTTTCCTTCAATTAAATAACATTATACATAATTATAATTTCAAAATATAAATAAGTAAAACGAAAATTTAGTTGTTAAACCGTAAGAGCTAAAATAATTCTGGAGGGAACCCCATTGAACAAGTGTACCATTTTAAATACCCGGGTTATGAGATCTCCTATTTAAAAATGAAGATTCTTTAATCAAACGTCCATCCATAGTAATTCTGCCCGAAGGCAGGTCCTTCACTGCAATCGTAGCATTTTCATGCTATGCTTTGCAGCTTTACTAGGGAATTGTAGGTGTGGTAGCTTCCCGTTGCTTTCCACACCGGTGAAGGATGATGGTGATGATGGTGGTAACGATAAGGAGGATGATCGATGATGGCCATATGATTTCGGTGACCGTTTGGGCCTTAAAGGTTTCCTGACATTTGTCTTACAGGTGAGGAAAAACCCCGATAAAAACCTCACCCAGAAAAACTGCCCCGACCGCGGATCGAACCCGGGCCCGCTGCGTTACAAGGCAGCACGCTACCTCGAGACCACAGCGGTGTGGACTTTAATTTAATTATATGTGTGGGACAATTAAGGGGAGTATGTGGTGAAATTTCTAATTTCTATGTTATTTGTTATATTCTTTCCATTTTTGTGCATCAAAGTTAGGCAAATGAAACATTAAATTCACTGTTAATTTTTTAATTAAGGGGGGGCCAAAATGTACAACTCCCCTTCAATTAGGCATTTGCTATAATTGATATAACTCGGTCAGTTATTAAGATATTGACAGAATGCATTCACCATTTTGTTCACAAAATATCAGTGTTCAATTAGCTTGAATAGATTTTTAGTATTTTATTTGTATATAGTAATATAAGTTTGTAAACTTGATTAATCATTATTTAATGCATGGCGATTTGCCTATTGTACATTATTTTCACACATGCATAAGGTATCAAAATTCTAATCACGGAAAAAGTTCACTTATAGTCTGGTAAAGATATGTTCAAAATTTCATAAGCATCTCTTTAGTGGATCCTGAATTATCAATTTTTATAAGCAAAATATCAGAAAATCAAACTAGTGGGAAATGAAAAACAACATAATAATGCAATAAAATAAAATTTTCATGAAAGGAAAGTATAAAATATTACTTGTGTTAAGTAAAAATGCACCAGGGCCGTAGTATTTTATAAAGCAATGATAGTACCCTTATTACTGTATGATAGTGAGATCTGGGTTTTAATTAATAGAGAAAAGAAGATCATAGAAGCAGCTGAAATGAGATTTCTGAGATGTGTGGCTGGCTGCAAACTTTTAGATAAAAGAAGAAGTGAAGATATTAGAAGTGAGTTAAATATTTTTTTAACATTTAGATAAAATGAAACAATCTAAAAAAACTGGAAAGAACATGTCCAAATAATGAAAGATGAAAGCATACTACTCGTAAAAATTATTGTTAATTACAGACCAAAAGGAGACAGGAATCTTGGTAGACCGAAAAGGAGATGGAGTCAATATTTTGAATGAGAATCTGTGAGACGGGAACAAACCACGTGGGTTTAATCCGTGAATGTTGATGATGATGGCCTATGGTTATGTATGATTTGCTTTCACTGCGGGACGACACGTTAGATGAGCTGGCATTATAAATTTTCTGAGGTATTGCTTAGTTTCTCAGTTCCTGCATAACGACACTTTTTGAACATATCGTCAACCTCTTCAAGAGCTTCTTTTCCATTGACCCCAATTTATATTACGTTTCCATCTTTAAGCCCCGTATGAAATATAGTTTTTACTGTTGAATTACATAACCTGCTTGATTTTTTTTTTGTGTTTGTAATATATATATCCAACAGTGTACCATTATTAGAAATCACTAGCCAGATGACATCATTATTAATTATTTGCAAGACTCAAGTATATGTATTCTAAATGCCACTCACTGAATTTTTTGTGTTGGGTGTTCTGCGCTAGACGGATAGATGACGTTAATGTGAACATAGTATTAATAATAATAATAATAATAATAATAATAATAATAATAATAATAATAATAATAAGGGTAGAAATTATTCAAGTTGAAAAAACATATTAGGAAAAAAAGAAGAAAAACGTTTAAAATGGTATGGACACCTCATAAGAATGGAAGAAGAGAGGATACCAAAGAAGATCCTTAATTGGAAAGCTCATTAAAGAAGTGGAAGAGGCAGACCTAGAGAACGATGGATGGATGGATGGAGAGAAGAGAAGTATGGAAGCTAGAGATTTGAGAGAGAAGAAGATGCTTTAGACGGGAACCTCTGGCGACAAATCACTTTGGGTTGAATGAGAAACAATGTATTGTGGAGTATTCCTCGCCGTAGCCGAGCGGTTAAGGTAGGAAGCCTTGGCGCAGAGCTACGGGACTTGCGCTGGTTCGAGTCTCCATGGGGGAAGAAATTTTCTCATGGTATTTCGGCCAGTATGGGACCGGTGCCCACCCAGCATCGTGAGGCAATTGGGTAGCTACAATAAGTAGCGGCTCCAGGTTGAGGAACTAGCTATAACGGGGGGGACTCGACATGCTAACCACATGTCACCCCTACACTGGCTGTTGATCATCTACCTCTGTGATTGACACATGTGGATGTGAAGGGCCAGCAGCCGGCTGGTAAAAGGGCAACCGCTGATAAGTGGAAAGACCCTCAATCGGAAAATTATTATTATTAATATTATTATTATTATTATTATTATTATCATTATTATCATTATTATGAATCAAAGAGATTAAGGAATGTAGGAAGACCATTGTGAATTTGGAATAGGCAATTCGCCTAAACCTTGAAATGAAGATGATGTTGAAGATTATTATTACTATTACCATCATTATTATTATGGACTTGTGGTTATGCTCCTTGTCTCTGGTTCCGAGGGTCGCGGGTTCAAACCCGGCCGGGGTCGATGGATTTTTTTAGGACGGAAAAATCCAAGGAGCAAGTCCTCCGTGAGGGACTTTAAGCCATGGGTCCCGAGTCTGAAGATTTTCAGGCTCGTAAAAAGTCCTCACGCCTGAATGAAAAGGCCTCTAAGCAAAATTTACCGAATTTTCCCGTCCTAGTACTACCTTGGTGTCCTAGATGTCAGTATGAGGCGGAACGCTGACCACGTACCACTCAAAATGACATCTATACGAAAAAAAGTGTAACTAAAATAGTATGGTTCAAATTCTTCCCTGTAGGGGGAGAGCGCCTAAATCTCTGTAAAGGGAAATATAGGCTAACAATACAATACAAAATGACAAATGAGGGAAATTTTGAGGAAGTGGCTGAATTCAAATACCCAGGAACAATAATCACACATCGGAATGAGATGCACAAATAAATTAAACATAGGCTCAATTCTGGAAATGCGTGCTATTATGAATTACAGAGATTCCTTAAAAAAAACGTCAAACTGAAAATATATAAAACTATTATTCTACCAGTTATATTATATGGTTGAGAATCATGGACTCATACTTTAAGGGAGGAAAGGAGATTACGAGTATTTGAGAATAAAGTTCTTAGAAAAACATTTGGACCAAAAAGAGATGAACGGACAGGTGACTGGATAAGAGTGCTCAACTGTGAACTACATAGGTTATAGGAAGCCAGAAATAATCTTCTTCTTCCTTCCTTCCAAGTATTAGGCCAAGGCCTGTTACGATCCTATAGAAAATTTTCCCTCCAGCGTTTTGATCCTTCCGGGAAATTCTCGTATAAGACTTGAAAGCATAATAATAGTCCCTTCGATTGGTTTCTGGTCAAAGGAAGGCAAGACCAGTGATGGGGTTGCCATTTTATAGCCTCTGGTCAGGCTTTTCTGGAGAAGAAAAGAAAATAAAGGAAAGAAGAAATGGAAGGAAGGAAAGACTCCCTAGCCCTAGGATGCCCTAATAGCGTCGGAGTCGAAAAAAAACTAGAGTTAACCAAGAGAGGTTAGATAGTAAAGTTAAAAGAGTGCAAAACACAAGTAAGTGGAAGAAATGTTTGCTCAGCTTGGGCACCTTGTGGTCGCCATCCACATATCCCCTAGATGTGGACCCCTGAGGGAGCCAGAAATAATAAGAGTTAAATCTTGTATACTGCAATGGACAGCACATGTTGCACGAATGGAGAATGAAAGACGTGCATGGAACATTCTTGTAGGAAAACCAGAGGGAAATCGCCCAGTTGGTAGACCAAGAATGAGGTGGGAGAATAAATTAACTATCTTTTGAGGGAAGTAGATTTTACAGTGAATGTTTGGAAATCATTAGCTCAGGATAGGAATGTATGGAAAGCTTATGTCCGCGCGGCCATGAACCTAACGGGTTCGATAGTGCTAATGAGCTACTTTAATTTTTCCTATTTAGGTACTCTTTAGTTATCTCATGCCATCCGGCAATTATTATTATTACCTTATCATTTATCTTTTTTTTGTTATCGTTTTTATATTTTAGATCAAATACATGTTATCCATATTTGACTTATAGCAACAAGGATAAAATAAATACGCGTATGACATAACGTTTCGTGTTTATCCAATCGGATGTCGCCTGCGGACGGAAACTGGAGATTATCTATATTAATACCTGGAATTTGTTCTCCCAGAAGCACCGTTCAACTGTCAACATCCTCTTTTCCAATTAAATATTTGATATCGAAAATTGAATCTCTGTTGACACTACTTTTTTCCTGCTCTTGTATCTCCTGCTAAAAATATAGCTTAATTATCTAAGTAGGAGACAAACGGAAGCAAACTGATGATTCAACTAACTAACTCTCTATTGTGCCAGGAAGTTTGTGGTCGTACTAACATATTTCTTCTTCGTCATCTTCTCCTTCTCTTTGTTTTAAATCCATGACCTTCCTTGTTTGTATACATTATTAGTTTTAGTCTCAATTTTAACTAACATTAACTGGTTGCATTATAGATCGTAATATAATAGATATTATCTTTTTGATCACATTTTTATTTAGTATTTAATATTATAGGTCATTGTGATTGTTATATTCTGATGTAATATAAAGTTAGTTAGGCTTATACGAATGTGTCTAAATGGCTCAAAGAGTAGGGTACGTGTAGGGAAACAGTTTTCAGACACTTTTGAAATCCAGAATGGGTTGAAGCAAGGAGATGCACTATCTCCTCTACTATTTAATTTGTACTAGAGCATGCCTTAAAACTTTAGAGAATGAGGAAGGCTTACAACTCAATGGTATTAATAAGCTGTTAGTTTATGCTGATGATCTAGTACTACTGGCCGATAGCGAGGAGATACTAAAGGACAACACGCACACACTATTGAGTAACACTAAGAAATAAGGACTGGAAGTAAATATCACTAAAACTAAATATATGGTCACACGTAGAAATTCAGTATATAATGGAAATGGACTGGTAATGAAAAATGAGGGAAATTTTGAGGAAGTGGCTGAATTCAAATACCTAGGAACAATAATCACAAATAGGAATGAGATGCACAAAGAAATTAAACATAGGCTCAATTCTGGAAATGCATGCTATTATGCATTGCAGTGACTTTTGATGTCCCAACCCCTTTCAAAAAACGTTAAGCTGAAGATATATAAAACTATTATTCTACCAGTTATATTAAATGGGTGCGAAACATGGACTCTTACTTTAAGGGAGGAAAGGAGATTACGAGTATTTGAGAATAAAGTTCTTAGGAAAATTTTTGGACCAAAGAGAGATGAACAGACAGGTGAATGGAGAAGACTGACTACACTAACAATGAACTACATGGTCTTTATAGGAAGCCAGATATAATAAGAACAGTTAAGTCTCGTAGACTGCGATGGGCAGGACATGTTGCGCGTATGGGGAATGAAAGACGTGCATGGAAACTTCTCGTAGGAAAGCCAGAGGGAAAACGCCCAGTTGGTAGACCAAGAATGAGGTGGGAGAACAACATTAACTATGATTTGAGGGAAGTAGATTATACAGGGAATGATTGGAAAGCATTGGCTCAGGATAGGGATGTATGGAGAGCTTATGTCCGTGAGGCCATGAACCTACGAGTTCGATAGTGCCAGTGAGTAAGTAATATATGTTTGTCCTGGTGAGTGGAAGAGAAGGCCACGTGGCTTTAACTCCACCAGGCTAAATAAATAAATCTAAATCTAAATCTAAATGACCTGTTCCATCTCTTTGCTGGCCATCCAGGTGTCGTCCCATCCTCTGGTAACTTATCCTTAGCTATGCGTGGAATTACACGGAGCATCAAAAAATAATTTTTTTTTTTTTTTTTTTGGTTCTCAGAAAGAAAAATATGTGATTCTGATAGTACTTTTTTCCCGGAATTCAAATATGATATCGGTTTTTCTCCATCTCGCAAGGTTTCCGAGAGACAGGATTTTTTAAATTTCAAACACTTTAACATTTTCTACATTCGTAACTATACAATAATCGAACATTAGGACTCAATTAGAAAGTAAGAAATGACGATTTTCTGCTATATTTCGCCTGTGGAGCTTCTCTCTTGATGGTCCAACAATAATCGACCAGCATATTAGGATTCCATTTGCCTTGATATATCTATTCCATAGCTGAAATCTCCCGTTGAAAGTGTTCCCCGTGCACATTGCGCCAAGGTTTTCCAGAAAGAAATATAGGTTTATTAAAAAAATAATTATTTAAATCCATTAATTGAAATTGAAATAAAAAACTGTGGGTGATGGGTGAATACCGAATACATATTTAAAAACACGATAAAACCTGCATTAATTACTACTCTTGGTACTCATGAGATAAAAATCATGTTGACCAGTGTAATACCTAAGCATAAAAGGGATTATGGGACAGTATATGTAACATTTCAGAGATACATTTTGAAATTATCCCACTGTAAAATATATGTTTACCTGCAAGTTAGACTTTCAATAACTTATAATGTTATTTTGTTATTATGTAATTGTAATATTATTGGGATTTCTTTATGTAATTGTAATAATATTGTTTTCTTTTTTTTTCTTTATACTTACTTACTTACTTACTCACTGGCACTATCGAACCCGTAGGTTCATGGCCGCGCGGACATAAGCTCTCTCATACATCCCTATCCTGAGCCAATGCTTTCCAATCATTCCCTGTATAATCTACTTCCCTCAAATCATAGTTAATGTTGTTCTCCCACCTCATTCTTGGTCTACCAACTGGGCGTTTTCCCTCTGGCTTTCGTACGAGAAGTTTCCATGCACGTCTTTCATTCCCCATACGCGCAACATGTCCTGCCCATCGCAGTCTACGAGAATTAACTGTTCTTATTATATCTGGCTTCCTATAAAGACCATGTAGTTCATTGTTATGTAGTCTTCTCCATTCACCTGTCTGTTCATCTCCCGTTGGTCCAAAAATTTTCCTAAGAACTTTATTCTCAAATACTCGTAATCTCCCTTCCTCCCTTAAAGTAAGAGTCCATGTTTCGCACCCATATAATATAACTGGTAGAATAACAGTTTTATATATTTTCAGCTTAACGTTTTTTGAAAGGAGTTGGGACATCAAAAGTCTCTGCAATGCATAATAGTATGCATTTCCAGAATTGAGCCTATGTTTAATTTCTTGTGCATCTCATTCCTATTTGTGATTATTGTTCCTAGGTATTTGAATTCAGCCACTTCCTAAAATTTCCCTCATTTGTCATAAGCTGTCCATTTACATTATATACTGAATTTCTACGTGTGACCATATATTTAGTTTTATTGATATT
Organism: Diploptera punctata; assembly: GCA_030220185.1. Taxonomy (NCBI): domain Eukaryota; kingdom Metazoa; phylum Arthropoda; class Insecta; order Blattodea; family Blaberidae; genus Diploptera; species Diploptera punctata. The sequence goes on from JASPKZ010007494.1 coordinate 63,253, forward strand.
TACTTCCAGTCCTAATTTATTAGTGTTACTCAATAGTGTGTTGGCCTTTAGTATCTCCTCGCTATCGGCCAGTAGTACTACATCATCAGCATAAACTAACAGCTTATTAATACCATTCAGTTGTAAGCCTTCCTCATTCTCTAAAGATTTAATGGCATGCTCTAGTACAAAATTAAATAGTAGAGGAGATAGTGCATCTCCTTGCTTCAACCCATTCTGGATTCCAAAAGTGTCTGAAAACTGTTTACCTACACGCACCCTACTCTTTGAGCCATTTAGACACATTCGTATAAGTCTAACTAACTTTTTAGGAATTCCGAACTCCAGCAGGATACTATATAACTTCTCCCTCTTAATTGAATCATATGCTTTTTTGAAGTCTATATATAGTTGATGTACAGTACCATTATATTCCCATTTCTTTTCTAAAATCTGTCTTATACTAAAAATCTGATCTGTTGTAGACCTGTTTCTTCTAAATGCACATTGATGATCTCCTAGAATGTCATCAATATAGGGAATAAGTGTGCTTACTAATATATTTGTTAGATTTTTTCTTTGTACTATTACCAAACATCAACTTATTGTAACGGACAGCCAACAGCACGTACGGCTTATTGCCCGTGCGACCCATATTTGTAAATAATATTGTAAATATCTTACTTTTTAAAATTAAAATATAAAATTATGGAATATTCACCTGAAACGTCCGTCTCCTCAACTTAATTAATTATTTAACTGTAGCGCTTTCGGGACTTGTCCCATCATCGGCAGGATTCAATACTGGTGTTTCACTGAAGATCTGGTAGAGGGGGCTACATGTATTGGGTTCATTTTCGTTTATCAGATTGTTGTTGTTGTGAGCTGCTTTCACAATTTCCATCTCTTCGAGTACGTTTATGTTCGCTGGATTATTTTCTCTGTGCATTACTCTTAGGGTATTTTCAATATTTACATGCGACGTCCTTCATGGATAACGTGTTTTGCATAGCTTGATTTTCCTTCTGCGTGAATAAAGTCTCGAAACTATTCTTTAAATTTGATGTTAAAACTCCTGTTTGTTCTTCCTATATAAAATTTGTTGCAGTTCTTACATGTCAATTTATGTACTCCTTTGCTGTTGAAAATGTTATTTTTCAGGTGAATATTCCAAAACTTTATATTTTAATTAGAAGTCCCGGCCACGCGTTGCTGTTGCTAAGGTATACGTTAAAAATATAAATTAAGTTGCTGTCTTTCAGCCACATTACTTAAAACTAATACTTAAGCAAGAAATTAATAATATTGAAAATAAAATAAACACTGAACACACTTAAATTATGAAATAATCAATATTTGTAATTCAATTGAAATTCTCGGCTGCAACAAAACGCACAGCCATCTGGATCTCTCTTTGTTAAATAATAAACCAATTACCTTACCAAATTACCTTACACCGCCATCTGTTAGAATCGTATCGAACTCACAGATAATTACACCGCCATCTGTTAGAATCGTATGGAACTCACAGATAATTATAACTCTTTGTTAAATAATAAACAAATAATTTGCAATAAAAAAATAATTCGACTATAAATTTAGTTATAAACTACCCTAAGTCTCAAGTTGGATCAAACTGCACACAGTGTGCAAAATGTTATTAAAATCGGTTCAGTAGTTTAGGATTCCATCGCGGACAAACAACGTGACACGAAATTTTTATATATTAAGATTTTGAATAATACCTCAACGGAACACATCATGAATCTTAAAAAAGTTGATATTACTTTTTGTCTAATAAAGTCCTACTACTACTACTACTACTACTACTACTACTACTACTACTACTACTACTACTTCATCTTAAAGTAGCACTCCTTGTTCGTTTAGGTTCCCTTCTTTAGACCATTTTAAACAACACAATGCGATATTCAGTTCTGGCATTGAATAAAGTCAATTGCTTCTCCGAAGAGGATCGTGTTCTGTTTATTACGGTGCCATAAATGTTGGAGCCTGTTTCATTTCTGCTGGATTAGCAAACAAATATAGAAACCATAGCAAACTCGTTGTGTTGAGCGCAGTCTTTTGAGTTGTTTCATTAGCTCTAAAACATCGACTCACACTTGGATTAGCATTGCTTCAGTATTCACAGTTGAACGAAAATTTAGTTTCATGCTATGGCTTTACAGTTGTCAATGTTAAAAGTCACTATTGAACTTTAGCTACGGTCCAATGGATATCATAGAGTTTATTCGTGACAAATACAGTTGAAAACAGTTTCTGTGCTACTGTTATCATGTCTGACTACCCTCGCTAAACGTCTCACTTTTGAATTTTGGCTACTCTTTATAACTTATTTCTTGAATATAATAATAATAATAATAATAATAATAATAATAATAATAATAGATTGATCATCGGTTGATTAATATCTTTGACATAGTTCGATTCCCAATAGCCAATTTTGTCGGTCCATCCAATCTCCTGGTTGTAGATGTTTCTGCTTCATGTATAAATATATTTCTTGACTCAAGGAGGTTTTAGGTCTTCCTCTGCCTCGTCGTTCCTCAGGTTTCCATTCCAAAACAGATTTTGGTATCCGATCCTCGTTCATTCGCTGGACACGTCCGTACCATCTTAATTGCTGAGTTTTAATATAATCTTAAAATAGTGCCTTCAATCTTCATTTATATTTAATTTATTTAATAATTTATATTTAATTTATTTATTATTATTATTATTATTATTATTAATAATAATAATAATTTCTTAGGAAAACAGTTTGGACCAAAGAGAGATAAACAGAAGATGAAAGGAGAAGACTACATAACAATGAACTACATGGTCTTTATAAGACGTCAGTTATAATAAGAACAGTTAAGTCTCGTAGACTATAATGGGCAGGACATGTTGCACGTATGGGGAATGAAAGACGAGAATGGAAGCTTCTTGTAGGAAGACCAAAGGGAAAACGCTCAGTTGGTAGACCAAGAGTGAGGTGGGAGAATAACATTAATTATGTTTTGAGGGAAGTGGATTATACAGGGAATGATTGGAAAATATTAGCTCAGGATAGGGTGTATGGAGGGCTTATGTCCGCGTGGCCATGAACTTATGGGTTCGATAGTGTCAGTGAATTAGTTAATAATAATAATAATGAGAAGAAGAATAAGAATAATAATATACTAATAATAGTAATGGAAAACCAGAGGGAAAACGCCCAATGGGTAGACCAAGAATGAGGTGAGAGAATAAATTAACAATTGATTTGAGAGAAATTGATTATACAGGGAATAATTGGAAAACTTTAGCTCACGATAGGGGTGTATGGAGAGCTTATTTCCGCGCGGTCATGAACCTACACTTTCGATAGTACCAGTGAGTGAGTTTAGTTATTTAGTTAATAATAATTTTATTTATATACAGATTTTCAATGTTTACACATTTTTTGTGACTGGAATTTTATTTTCCTTCTCCGCTCGTCTCTATCCATCTACTCCATGTCCTCCAGTGATTTTGTTCTGATTCCAGTTCTTATTTATTGCATCCATGAGTTACGTGGTCTTCTTTTCCTTCTTCTTCCTGGTGGACACCATTCCATTGTTTTTCGGGGTAATCTTTCTTCTCGTATTCGTCGTACATGTCCATACCAATTTAATTGCTAGTATCTTGTATACTATTGAATATATTCATTTTTCTCGTATGACAGAATTATTTTTTTATAATTTTAAACATCTTGCTAATCTCCCCAAGAAAACCATTTCCATCGACATATGTTTTTTTCTAATATTTTGTTGAATTTGCGAACTTCAGCTCCACATATGACAATACTTCCCACTATTGAATTGTATATACGTGTATATATAGGTTTGGCCATGTAAATAAGATGTCAAATGGCAAAATAGCAAAGATGATATTACATTTTGATGCGGATGGCAACAGAATAAAGGGGAGACCAAAAGAATAGTGGATTTATTTAGGAGTGTGATGTCGAGGGAATTTACAGAGAGTGATGCAGAGAATAGGGATTTATCGATGAGTAATAATTTACATGTGTTGTAGGATAACATTGTATTGTACAGAAATTCCTAATGAAGAAATGATGATGATGATAATAATAATAATAATAGTAATAATTGTAATAATATTAATAATAATAATAATAATAATAATAATAGTGAATTTCTTCATGGGAAAAACCAATAACTTACTCATAAAATTTTACATAATTTAGTTGCATCTATTTCTCTACAAATGTTAGCTCATCCTCTCAAAGAGATACCTACTAGGCAATAATGTATTACTTGGAAGGAAAATCCGATTACATTTTGTTCGGAGGCTATAATTTGGGCCCAAGGAACTTTTATGAGTCCGAAAATTATCAGAATTCCGAAGGACTTCACCCTAAGATACTTCCATCCTAATAAAATGCATCGATCCCCGCAGGGTTTCTACCCGCTACCCGTGGAACCAAAGTCAAAGAATATACCGTCTAAAACAATCGAGGCCGTTCGGGACCTCGGCACTTTTACGTGCTTCGGGTACCGCGCTGGGCTAATATATGGCGTTAATATGGTCTATTTTCAATTTATGCAATACTTCGGCAGACCACGTTGCATAGACTATCTATTGTTGTGTTGGATACAGAGAGGATATAAAATAAGTTAAAATATACCTCCTTAGGTAAGGTCTGTCGTCCTCAACTTATAAAATATGTATTCTTTATGCCTGTAGACCTTTAAGAACATCCGTTTCAGCAGGTCCTTCTTTGCTACAACATCCAGTATGATGGTTGATGCTGCTGGTCCTAATGTGGTGTTGTGACTAAAGCTTCTTCCTGACGATATCGTATAGCAAAGAAGGACCTGCTGAAGATGGAACGGATGTTCTGAAAGACCTACAGGCATAAATAATACATATTTTATAAGTTGAGGACGACGGACCTTATCTAAGAAGGTATATTTTATCTTATTTTATTTCATGACTCTCCACCTCAGCGGTTTTTACAATGAATTTTATTAGTATTGATACAGAGAGGAGTTATGAAAATGTTTGTTTATGGTTTGTAGCCCAAAGTGTGTTGTATGAGGCATGATGATGAAGAGAATGGAGAAGGTGAAACCCAGTGTCGGCACACAGCCTACTGCTATCGAATAGCAAACAAGTAGGTCGCCTAGCTAAACATCTCCATCCGACTGGCGAATCCCTGTCATCAGTACCATCTGCCTTCTCAACAAATGTACTGCGGATTAATTACCAATTAATTTAATGGGAATATTTTACAATATGTGACGCGAAAATGTTTTCTAAGTTCCAACCATACACCAATGCGCATGCGTCAACAGACTCAAAGCGGTTTACACTATAGAATCACGGGATGCAGCCAACGTATACACAATATTTAACTTACGTAAAACCTACTTGTCGGCCGCGGTGGACTAGTGGTTATGTTCCTTGCCTCTGGTCCCGAGGATCGCGGGTTCAATCCCGGCCGGGGTCGATGGGTTTTTTAGGACGGAAAAATCCAAGGAGCAAGTCCTCTGGGAGGGAATTTAAGCCGTGGGTCCCGAGTCTGGAGATTTGCAGGCTCGTAAAAAATCCTTAAGCCTGAATGAAAAGGCCTCTAATCAAAATTTACCGAATTTTCCCGTCCTAGTGCTACCTTGGTTTCCTAGATGTCAGTATGAGGCGGAACGCTGACCACGGACCACTCAAAATGACATATGTACGAAAACAAGTGTAACAAAATTAATATGGTTCAAATTCCTCCCTGCAGGGGGAGAGCGCCCAAATCTCTGTAAAGGGAAAACATGGGCTTACAATACAATACAATACAATAAAACATACCTAACGCAATTTAAGTACTCTAACCTGTGAAAGACCAACCTAAAAGCTAACGGAACGCAATTTATGCACTGTAACCGGTGATAGAAAGTAACGCCCAAAAATAAAAAGTTCTGATTTTCTGAAGTATGCGTGTATAGTTAATTAGTAGGCTACATACTCTGTTGGCTGCACTGATACACGTCTTTATTTGCTGTTAAAATCAACCTGGCTGTCACGTCTTCATGCTACGTATGCACTTCAATATCGAAGAAAAATATATTCAAATAATCGTTAGAAAAAATGTAAAAATCATTATAAATAGTGGGAAATAATTTGAAAAATGAAACTCTAAGAATACAATTTGACAGTAGTTTATGACCTAACTTAAAAAGTAATGTTACATGTTAAAAATTTAATTAATTTAACAATTACAATTTTCAACCCCGCCTCGGGTTGAACCTGGGCCCGCTACCACCTGAGTGAACACGTGGACTCCATAGACAAAGTCGATAAACTAAATACAGTGAATTAGATAATAGCAGTAATATAGTGCTTTAATTCAGCGTTTAATTCCTTCCTTTGAACGATTTTGATTGCAAGCATTAAATCAGCGTTCACTTGCAGATATTATAGAGCAGCTGCTATTTTAGCGATCTCTGAAATTTTAACAGAAAATGGTTTTTAGCTTCATTGAAGAAAAAACCGCACGTTTGACTTAATACGATGCGGTTATGTGGTTCTTTTGAATCAGAAGTGAACATAGCAATCGCTGTCCACATTCTGGCGTTGTGATTGTGTACGTACTACCGCAGTATGTCAGCAAAGCTCACTTCACTAGACACCTATACATTCGCAGTAAAAATGTAGTAACCTGTGAGGGAAGTACTCGAAATCGAACACCAAAACATTTTTTAAATTACAAGACATATATTCAACAAAAAATGTATTACTAATTAACTCTCGATAAAAAATCACGCATTCATCTATCTTCTTCTTCTTTTTCTTCTTCTTCTAACAAGGATTAAACTTTATTGGTTAGTTCCGGCTACAAGTATTATCTATTCATTATGAAGGTTGTCCAGCGACTCTCTTTGTTTTCCCGCAGCTTTCATATATCATTAAATACAAAGATGCCGACTACCGCCATTATAATAATTCCGCATGTTAATCATTGTCAAGCATTGTCGCGCGGCACCCGCTTTTATATAAACGGACAACCATCATAGTGAGGCGATATTATCATATAATCAATTGAGTTGGTGTTTACTTGATGAAAATCCATATTTATTAATTAAATAAAAATAAAACGTAGTTTTATTTGATTTTCATATTTATTATATAATTCAGTGACAGCTGTTTCGGTACACTGTACCTTCTTCAGACAGAGTATTGTTGCTTAGATCAGTTGGAACACAATTCATAATTTGTTAACATGTCTGAAGAAGGTACAGTGTACCGAAACAGCTGTCACTGAATTATATAATAAATATGAAAATCAAATAAAACTACGTTTTATTTTTATTTAATTAATGGATATTATCATAGTTGATGTGTCCACCTCTTTCGTGGCGTCCCCGATCTATTTTTTTTTCCTTTCGGTTGATAGTTGATGCTTTTCGTAGGCATTCTGTTGGTATCCATTCTGCAGACATGTTCATACCATTTTCCCCTATACTCTTCTATTTTATCTGGCAAAATGAATATTTGTAGTTCTTTACGAATATCTTGAATTCGATTTTTATCCATTAAAGTATGTCCTGCCACAAATCGTAAATACTTCATTTCTGCTGCATCTATTATTTAAATTGACTGTTTATTCATAGTCCATATTTGTGAGCCATACAATATTGCAGTACAGCCAATACTTTATAAAATTTCAAAAGTGTTGCTTTTCTTACTTTTTCCCAGTGTTCTTTTAAGGGTGTCAAGTAAATATAGAAATATTTGTAATTTATTATTTATGTCTTCTTCTCTATTACAACCTAAAGATACACCTAGATATTTAAAATCATTTACTTGTTCTAGCGTTTTGCCATTTATTACTATTTTGTTCTTTCCATTTCTTTGCCACACTGGGCCACTACCTTTGTTTTGATAAACAAGTTTCTAGGTTGTAATGTGGTGCAATATTTATTCATCTGTAAAATAAGAAATCTAAGTTAACCATTTCTGTACAAAATTAAAGTTTTTTCTTCTATTTTTCGTCCCACATTAGAACCCAATTTTGTCTAAAAATGTTTATTATTATTTCTTGCATTATATATATATTTATATTATATATATATATATGTTATAATTAAATGTTTAACATTGAGCAATGCAAGCTTAATATGCTATGATAAGAAAAATAAATGCCTGGACGGGATTCGAACCCGGATCTCTGAGTCTGTACCTCAGCGTGATATCCATTACACTACCAGGCGAATCCAATTCAAACACTTATTTTTCTTATATGTGTATTATATTCTCCATTATCACTAGATGTCGCGAGAACTCGGTCTTCACTGCCATCTAGTAGCTGACTATAACAAGTAAGCAAATTAAAGAGAATATTTTTACCTTATAGCAGTGACGCTTTATAGATGTTATAATTAAATGTTTAACATTGAGCAATGCAAGCTTAATATGGTATGATAAGAAAAATAAATGCCTGGACGGGATTCGAACCCGGGATTCTCCATGGAGAATATAATACATATATAAGAAAAATAAGTGTTTGAATTGGATTCGCCTGGTAGTGTGATGGATATCACGCTGAGGTACAGACTCAGAGATCCGGGTTCGAATCCCGTCCAGGCATTTATTTTTCTTATCATACCATATATATATATATATATATATATATATATATAATCTGGGTATCATCATCATCCTCATCATTATCATCATCATCTTTCACCGGTGTGGAAAGCAACGGGAAGCTATCACACCAATAATTCCCTATGTAAATCTGCAAAACATAGTAGTATGAAAAAATGCTATGATTGCAGTGAAAGCCCTTCTCTCGGGCAGAATTACTATGGATGTATATATATATATATAGTTACGCCCTGGTTATATACTGTTAATTCTAATGGTCGGTTTCGCTGGTTTTTGGATAATATCTACCTCAATTTACTTTAATAGAATATACTACTCGTTGCGAAACATGAAGAATTGCGACCGCTAGGCCGATTTTCATATTTCCGTTTCTGGCGATTTCCTACACCTAATGGTTTTACAGAATAATATATACCATAAAAACATGCGCGTATTCGAATTCAACGTTGTCTCAAAATTTGAAATCAATCAACAGAATAATTTTCGAATTTTGCGAGCTAAAGCATATCCGGGCTGAGTATTTATTTATAAAGATTGTAAGTTCGCTATTGTACTCTGTATTTTGACCAGGTATACAGAAGAGAGTGCCAGAAATGTCGTTAGACCAACTGCTGGTATTAGATTAAAAAACTTACAAAGTCTGTATTTTATCAACACAAAATGTTGATAGTAAATATATTTGCACTGTTTCTGAACATAACGAAATAAGTATGGTTAGAGACAAAAAAAAAAACAAGAGGTAGTATATATTTAAAAAAGCTTTTCATCGCTGAATTTTGTAAGTAAAATACGTTTTCTGGATCACGTGTTCATGTATGTTCATATGTTTCATTTTCAAGTAGAGATCTAAACGGGTAAAACAACTTCACGTTTTCTTACACGCTTCAATTCCGCCGACATCAAAATCTTCACTTTCTTCTTACATTACGCGCAAAAGAAAAATAACAAAACATGATTGGCTGCAAAAAGTGTAAATACTTACTTATTATAAAAGTAAATAATTTGATATACAATGTTCGCTTATACAGAGGCAAGGAAGATTTTGTAGAATCCCCTTGGAAAGAATATTAGGCCAGATAGTCTACTATATTTGACTAATCTGAGGGAGGGAGAGGCCGTGATTGATCACTATACCTATTATACCCTAAAACGACATGGTGTGAAGAGGTGTAAAATATGGTTCGTAAATCTACCATTAGCTTGATTATCCATTATATAATAATAATAATAATAATAATAATAATAATAATAATAATAACAATAATAATAATAATAATAATAATAATAATAATGATTTATTTTAGCTGGCAGAGTTAAGGCCATAAGGCCTTCTCTTCCACTGAACCAGCGAATCGTAAAATTATACAAAAATTACGTACATATTACAATTTTAAGATATTATTAAAATACAGACTAAACAAAATACAATGATGATGTAATCTAATACTAGCTAATACTAACAAAAATATAGAATATAATATATACATGATGCGACCAAATAAAAAAGTACGCCAAGTCCGGCTGAAGTGATTAGCTGATGTTACTTGCAAATAGAAGAATGTAAACGTAGGTAACACAATATGTCAGCTTTAATTTCAGTTTTTATAACAGGATTTGGCTGTTTCTCATTTTGTAGCTAGTTTAGTTATCCACATGAGAGTGGGTGGGCTTTGTTCCAGAAGTTACACATAATTTTTCGATGACAGGTCTAAATTCGGGAACCGAATCCATGGCATGTCGACACCTACCTTGAAATTATCCCAGAGAAACGTTAAGATGTACCAAAGCCACGAGTAAAAAAATCTGCCGTTTTTAACTGCAAGGTACAGAAATTGAAGTCAGAATTCACCAGGAGCAATCCACTTTATGGAACATTTGGACGTCCATGCATGAGTAAGATCATTGTATAATAAAGCAGGACGCGGCGCGGACGACAGGTACAGAGGATATCCACTCTACCAATTCCTTATACCGACGTCGTTAAAAACTTGGGATTTTACTTAGATTCTAATTTAAAATGGCATGAGCAAGTAAAACAAAGATCTAAAAGGATCTTCTCCATAATGCATTCCCTAAAGCGACTTAAACATTTTCTTCCTACAACTCTTAAAAGAATTTTAATCCAAACTTTAGTGATGCCGCATTTTGACTACTGTGACGTTCTACTAACTGACATAAGTGACGGATTGTCGGACAAACTGCAGCGTGTCCATAATATGTGTATCAGATTCATAATTATTTAATGTTCGAAAATACGATCACATTTCTCCATTATTCCTCGAATTGTCATGGCTACATCTAAAAGATAGAAGAAAATCGCACTGTTTAAATCTCCTATTTAAGATCCTACATACCTCGATTCCTAATTATTTATCATCCCGTTTCCAGTATCTATCCTCAAACCATAACTTAAACACAAGATCACAACATAGTCTCTTACTTAATATACCGCAACATAGGACATCACATCACTCCATGTCATATACCATCTCCACTTCTCGCAACTGGAATTCCCTACCACAAGAAATAAGGGGCTGCCGGACTTTGGCATCTTTTAAAAGAAATCTAAATTTATATTTGCTCTAAACTCGACTTCATTATTATCCAGTGTAAGATATATATATAATATATATATATATTAATTGGTGTTTCCCGTATAATGTATCATATTTATATTATTATTATTATTATTATTATCGTATCATTATTGTTATTACCCTATAAAATGTTGTTTGTACATGACATTTACATTGCTACATTTATTTTATCTTTAACTGTTTATAATTAGTATAGTGTATATCTATATTTGTCGAATATTTATTTGTATTTGTGCTGGTTGAGTGGAAGAGAGGGCCTTATGGCCTTAACTCTGCCAGAATAAATAAAGTATTATTATTATTATTATTATTATTATTATTATTAAATATTTGCATAGCTTCCCTATAACCTAAATGAGAGATTTGCTTCTGGATATTAGTGTTTTCCAGTGAAAAACGGTAGATTTGTTTATGATACGGCCTTTATACATCACAATGCTTCTCTCAAAGAATATTTCAAGAAAGGTTTCGCATTGTATTATTAATAGTTCCCTTATAAATCAAGATAAGTGGTAGTAGTAGTAGTAGTAGTAGTAGTAGTAGTAATAGTAGTAGTAATAGTAGTAGTCCTGGTCACTCCACTGGGAAGCATAGGACCTTGATAAAATCTCGCCAACGAACTCTGTTGTTTGCAAATGCCAAATTTCATTCCATCTCATCTCTGCCTGTTTAGCTTCATCCCTGATGGTATTACTCCATGTTGTCCTAAGTCTTTTCCTCCGCCTTCTGAATCTTTGGTGGTTCCAATCAAATGTCACGTTTGTGATGATATCATTCTCTCTCCGTAATACATGACCAACCCACTTCCATTTTCTGAATTTAATATCTTTACAAATTTCGTTTTATTTAGTTCTTCTCCAAACCTCTGTATTTGTTATAATATCTGGCCACCATAAACCCAAAATATTTCTCAGGCAACGATTTACTAAGATTTGAAATTATTTGCAAGTAAAGATGAGGGGATGTGACCATTGAGGATATCAGTATTTTAGGAATAAAGAATTGGAAGGGGTAAGCGAAAGACATAAGAGAGCTTCTGGAAGCTAAGGATCACGAAGGACTACACCGCCATCTAAGATGATAATGATGGTGAAATTACATCATAGCAATTTTACTGAATATTTAACTCATGCCCCAAATGGGAGTCAATGACCAATCACATTTCAATGATTTTTTATTGACAACCAATCACAGTCGTGTTTCGCCTAGAATTTACCAATTAAAGTTTATCATAATAAAGAAAGCACCTCCATTTTAACATTCTGAAGAGGTCTTAGCATTATCTTGAAGTGACTGACTCTCTAAGAAATTCGGCTACCAGATTGTATATATAGTGCATGCGGGAGTTAATATAAAAACATTTGTAGCAATTACTTATACCACCAAAAAAAAAAAAAAGAAACCACTGTTTCCACTTACTTAAATGTATTTTTTTCCCATGTAATAACATTCCAGAAAAATATAATTGTCATATTTATATCATAGCATCGGAAATTAATTAATATACAGTTTGATGTGTTTCATTTTTCTCCACTAGAGTGCATTCTTACAATATTGTGTTCCTTTGGCAATAAATATATGATCTGGTTGCAGTGATGACGAAAGAAGCAAATAGAAGCGTACCAATCGTTTCTCATTTCTCTTTTCAAACATCGCCGTTTACATTAAACTTATAAATATTTAAAATAACTATAGTTTAAATAATAATTTGTGAGTAAACAGTCTAAATTTTTTTCGTTAAATAGTCCTAACAAATGCCACTCTTGATTTCAAATTCTCTAGATAAATTCACTCCTCACTTCGTGAGTCGTGTATTTATCGATAATTTGGAAATCACTCGTGGTATTACTTTTGATAATTGATGGATCTAAGGATGGGCAGATAGTAAAGTAAATTTGTTTTAGTTTTCACCAAAGTATTTTATGAATAAGAGAGTTAATTTGTATGCTATCTACTGCAATCCATAAGGTCTCTGGAAGTTCCATTAAGGATGTTAGAAATGACACACTTTTGCATTTGAAAATAATGTGTCGGCAGTGAAATAGTTTTTATGCAAATGTTTGTAATTTTCGTCGCTAGGTGGCAGTGTAGTAGTTCGTGCCACGGTAATGGAGGTGGACTCTATTCCGATTTCAGGCGGCACAAAGTCTGCATTTTCTCTTCGTGATTTCCTCGGATGAATATTCCAAGCTCAAATTGTAGTGTAACACGACTGTTGTTTTTCCCACATTATGTCAGAAACCCATTTAGTTTTTCTTCCCTAAAATTTATTGCACACTTTTCTTACTTTCTTCTCTTGTTTACACCGGATTTTTTTTACATCTCAAAGAGTTATTTTTAGAGAAAACACACCATCATTCTTTTCTTGTTTCATGCTTTTTATGTTTACAAACATAGGTCTACGTATTCAACTGAATATCATAAACAAAATAAAACACTGAGAATAAACTGTTTACAGTACATAAAATTACTAGACACATGACTGTTCTTATGTAACTTGAAAGTAATGATTTCTCTGAGAAATTATAAGTAGTAAGCTTAAGATAATAGAATACATCAAAGATGACAAATATTTAGGTTGCTATGACATCACAGGAACCAAAAAACAATTGAAATCCTTTTTAAATTTTATTAATAACATTCAGAGAAGTATTAATTTCACAATGGAATTAGAAACAAATAATAGTATAAATTTCTTGGATTTATCAATAAAACACATTGATAATAAGTTTGAGTTTGTGTATCTTTCACAAACCATCTCATACCGATACCACTATCCATAGTTCTTCTCTCTTCACCCATATACTCATAAGATGGCAGCTTTTTAATAGTTTACATTCATAGACTTTTAAATATCCCTCTTTCATCCACCCTTGGAATATAATAATGAATTGAATATTATTAAACAATTGGCTGTTAAGTAAGGGCTACGACCCTGAAATTATAGAATGTTTAATTAAGAAGGTTCATTACAAAAAAGCAATTAACAAAGTTTTTCCTTTACACCAAAGAAAACCATAAAAGAAATATGTCGTAATGCCATGCATAGGCCCATTTCAAATAAAATATCTAAACACTTTAATAAGTTGAACATTAATGTGGCATTTAAAACTAATAAAACTCTACAAAATTTAATAAAAAACAATAAAACCAAAACAAAAAAAGAAAAATTATCAGGTGTATATAAATTGAAGTGTGGCACATGTGACAATGTCGATATAGGACAAACTGGTAGACCTTTTATCTCTCGGATAAAGGAACACATGAGAGCATATAACAGAAATTTAGAAAATTCAAAATATGCTAACCACCTATTCCAATTGAATCATTGTTTTGATCCAAATTTTGAAATTTTACATATTTGTTAATTTTGTGTATTTATAATAGGTATCATTGCAGCCAATGGCCATGTAGAAAGAACTGTTTTCATGTCTTACAAAAGTCTGTTATCGATGTTCCTATGTTTTTACACTGTAATAGGTGATATCGGTCGCAGTGCAACCCACATAGTTTGCACTTGCACTTTTCTTCTGGGTTATGGCGCTTCACTGTTGTGCATATCCTGTGGTGGAAACCATGGACCGCGACTCTCGTCACGGTGTGTCTCAGGTCGTATCTGGCTGCTGTCCATTCCCTGTAGATCATCGCATCCGTTGCGTAGAACTCAGGCCATATCTGTTCTCTCTTCTCGTTGAGTTCCCACAGCAGTTCTTTGTAGGCATCTGTTGCCGGCACGAGAAGGTCCAGGTGGAGCTCTTCTATGAAGAATGGTTCCTTTGTCACTATGTATGTTAGGCGTGAAGGCGTGTATTTTGATACGCTTAGCGCTATCTTTAAAAAGTGTGCTTTGACTTTCTCTATTTCCTCTAGGTTTGCTTTATTTAGGTTCTTCCAAATCACTTCTATTCCATAGGTCATGATTGGTGCTATTTTTAAGCGGAAGATGGTCATTGCTGTCTCCAGGGATAGTTTACTCAGGCTTTTAATGCTGTTCGTTGCTATTCTGGCCGCTAAGGCGCGTTCTTTGATGTGCTTATCGAAGGTGTCACCTCGGCTCTGCAGTGTGATCCCCAGATATTTGAACTGGTTTACATTTTGCAGTGGGTCTCCCTTATACCGAATGCAGTCATTCGCTGCGAGTCTTCCTCCTTTCCTGCAGGTCATTTTTACTGTTTTTTTCTCATTTATTTCTAGGTCGTTCTTTTCGGCCCATACTACGAGTTTGTCGAACACTGTTTGAGCATTTTCGATGTCTTGGGATGTAATCACCATGTCATCAGCGTATGCCAAGATTTGGACTTTTCTGTTTCTATCTCTGTGGGTATTTTTGCTGTTGCTATTATAAAGAGTACATATTTGTGATAAGGGTAAGAAGTTAGATATTTTGGAGGCTGTAGAAATTAATAAATTTAAAAGTAGTAAAAAACTGTTAAATCCTCAACTTGATTTGAATGAATCCCCTTTGTTTTAAAAATTTAAATAAATATTGTTGTATTGTTGCTTAGATCAGTTGGAACACAATTCATAATTTGTTAACATGTCTGAAAAAGTTACAGTGTACCGAAACAGCTGTCACTGAATTATATAATAAATATGAAAATCAAATAAAAATATGTTTTATTTTTATTTAATCAATAACTATTTAGGTTGTTTAGAAGCTATTATTATGAATTTAACTCTTCTTACTGAAGGATAAATTAAATTTGACGAGGAAAATTTTCGCCCATTGCATGTTAAATATTGAAAACACCCTAACAGTAATGCACAGAGAAAATAATCCAGCGAAGATAAACGTACTCGAAGAGATGGAAATCATGAAAGCAGCTCACCACAACGACAGTCTGATAAAAGAAAACGAACCCAATACATGTAATCCCCTCTACCATATCTTCAGTGAAACACCATTTTTGCATGCTGCCGATGATGGGACAAGTCCCGAAAGCGCTACAGTTAAATAATTAATTAAGTTGAGGAGACCGACCTTTCAGGTGAATATTCCATAATTTTATATTTTAATTTTGAATAATACCTCAACGGAACACATGATGGATCTTATAAAAGTTGATTTGAGGGAAATAGATTATACATGGGATGATTGGAAAGCATTAACTCGGGATAGGGATGTATGGAAAGCTTATATCCGTGTGGCCATGAACCTATAGATTCGATAGTTCCAGTGATTTAGTTAGGAACAATAATTACAATCAGGGTTAGGTGCAGAAAGAAATTAACAATAGGCTCAGCTCGTTACATGTATGCTACTTCATATATCAGCGACTCTTATCAAATCAAATTCTCTAATAAATCATTGTAACTTTTATTCAATCTGTTATAATTTAAGGATGCAAAACATAGTATCTTTAATAAAGAACTTAGGGATACTTCTCGTAGGGAACGACATTATAATAAAGGAAAAGAGGATTCTGACCGGAATAGGGCCCTCAATTGAAATTAAAAAAAATATAGGCCTAAGCAATAGAAATGTAAAATTCTTTAGTTAAAGAAATAGAGGGTCATGTTAATGGTGATAAGTAATTTATAATTGTCAGTCACGTGATATTACTTAACTTCAAATTGTACTTGTTTTATTTTTATACACCTTTTTTTAATCTTGATAATGATAGCTTTGCTATTGAAACGCGATCACGATTTTAATTCTTTTGTTTCGTGTTTGGGTTTATAATGACTATTTAACTCATGCCCCAAATGGGATTCAACGAGCAATCACATTTCAATGAATTTTGATTTACAACCAATCACAGTCGTCTTTCACCTCGAATTTATCAAACAAGTTCATCATATTAAAGAAATTACAACGTATATAAGAGAAAAATTAGCTTCTGGATCGCAAAACTCGCCTGGGTAGCTCAGTTGGTAGAGCATTTGGCCCGGCAAGCCAAAGGTCCCGGGTTCGAGTCTCGGTCTAGGCGAAAATTTTTCTCTTCAAATATAATATTAAATAAAGCTCCTCCTTTTTATCATTCTGAATAGGTAATAGCATTATTTTGCAGAGACTGACTCTATAAGAAATACGGCTACCAGATTGTATATATAGTGCACGAATGTCAGCTGATAGTGCTTGCGGGAGCTAATATAAAAATATTTGTAAAAATTGATGATCTTGAAGATATCCGGGCTGTAGGCCTACAGCCCAGAAATCTTCTTCAAAATCTTCATAGCAACTCCGGCCGTAAAAGCCTAAGTCAATATATTTGTAGCGATTCATTATACCACAAAAAAGAGACAATACTGTTTGCAATTTCTTAAACGAATTATTTCCCAGGAAATAACGTTGCAGAATAATATAGTTGACACATTTACATAATAGCACATGAGAAATTAATTAATATCTATAATGTTGGTTATAAATGTCTCCACTAGGGTGCATTCTTACAATATTGCGATCCTTTGGCAATAAATAATATGATCTGGTTGCAGTGACGAACAAGCGTAACAATTGTCCTCATTTGTTTTCAAACATCGCTTCTCATTTTTTTTTAAACATCGCCGTTTACATTCAATAAATGAATATTTTTAAATAACTGTATTTAAATAATGATTTGTGAGTAAACAGCCTAATTTTATTCGTTAAATAGTCCTAACAAATGCCACACTTGATGTTCAAATTCTCTAGACTATTTAGCTCATGTCGCAAATGGTAGTCAATGACCAATCACGTTTCAATGAATTCTGTTTTACACCAATGACAGTCGTGTTTCACCTCCCTCTTTATCGATTTCTCTTTATCACCTCCTGCTTTTGTGATAAAGAAAGCTCATGCTTTTTATAATATTCTGAACTGGTTAGACCATTATTTTTCTCCAACAAAGCAAATAATGAATAGATTCAGTGATTTTACTGAGTTGTTTATTCAAAATATAAATGATTAACCTATAATGTTGATTATAATAGTTTGATGTGTTTCATTATTTCTCCACTAGAGTGCATTCTTACAATATTGCAATCCTATTTGGCAATAAATAATATGATCAAGTTGCAGTGAATATGCATAACCTCACATTTATAATTTGTTTTCAAACATCGCCGTTACATTAAATGTATAAATTTTTTAAAATAACTATAGTTAAACAATGATTTGTGAGTAAACAGCTTAATTTTATTCGTTAAATAGTCCTAACAAATGTCACTCTTGATTTCCAAATTCTCTAGATAAATTCACTCCTTACTTCGTCAGTCATGAATTTATCAATAATTTGGAAATCAATCGTGGCATTACTTATGATAATATATGTGTCATGTATTTATTTTTATTTCAATATTTCTGTACCATGAATATGTGTGTCTGAAATTGGTAGGAATTAAACATCATAGAACTATGAAAAATCTTAGTACGAGTATAATATATATTTTAAAATTTACAAGTATCTGTCGCTGCAGAGACCTAATTCTTGAAACACTTCGCTACAAACATTTCGTAACAACATTTCTTTGCAGTTTATTGAATTATTGAATTTGCGCTCGTCTTCTCAGTACAGGTTTCCGCTCCACCCCACCCAAGAAACCTCCCCCAACCCCTCCAAAACCCCAATCCGAACTTGGTCGCTTTACTGTTCAAACCCCCTTCCACAAACGCTTGCAAAGTAACAAGTCAAACTCGAGGCAAATGTTGGTCTCGCCGTCTGAGGGGCTCACACACACCCTCAACTGTAATGATCGACATTGTCCTCAAGGTAATTTGGGAGTCCAGGAAAGGGAAATTCGTTTGCCAAGTACGGTACTTATTATTGTGGTGTTCTCTGAAAACTTTTCTGCTGACAAATTATAATCAAAGTTGCTGCACAAATGAAATTCTACAGACTAACTTAAATTAGACTTAAAGTTAGAATACGGGAAGCTAAGCTTTTGGATTTAAAGGGTATACAGTGTGTGACATTCTAATGTATTCACTATCATCATCATCTTCGGTACTAAATGTCTTAGAGTTTAGTCCCGACCTCACGAACAACAGCTCCTATTTTTCTGTTCTTTATTTTCTGCCAAAACTTCTAAATGCTTTTGAAATAGGAGGATTAAGAGTAAACATGGAAAAAACTGAATATCTTGTAGTAGGAGAAAGTGGACGAGATATATCCCTATCCCAAGGAATTATTAGGGCTGTTAAAAAAATTAAATATTTGGGATCACTTAGTGATGAATCAGGGAGTTGTAAAGCTGAAGTAGATAGCAGGTTAATACAAGCACGAAGAGCCATAAAAATGTTGAATGGAGTACTGTGGAGTAGGACCATGTCAAACCACACGAAGAGGAGGATTTTGAAGTCTGTTGTGGAAAGCATAATGACTTATGGTGCTGAGGGATGGACTTTGGTAGAGGGACAAAAAACTAAGATCTTGGCAGTGAAGATGGATGGAATAAGACGCAGTGCCAGGGTGTCCAGGTTGGAAAGTAGAAGAAATGAAGAAGTGAGGCAGATGATGGATATGGAGGAGACAGTGGTGGAAAGGATCGAAAGACGAGCTCTTCAGTGGTATGACCATGTCAGGAGAATGGAGGATGATAGGTGGCCCAAAACCCTTTTGGAATGGTCACCTTCTGGTAGAAGGAAACGGGGCAGGCCAAGAACAACTTGGAGAGGAGAGATCCATAGATTGATGAACGACCGAGGTCTGGAGGAGGATGAATGGCGTGATCGGCAACAATGGCGAATGGGAATATAGGGAAAGCGTTGAAAAGTGGAGAGGCCCTCAAAAGTAAAAAGTAAGTAAGTATTTTATGCCTCCAATTACTGTTTCCAGTTCTTCTCAAATAATGTTCTCGTCATCCATCCATCTTATGTAGGATATACCAAGTTTTCTTTTAGAGTCAAGTTTTGCATCCAGTACTACATTGAGAGTTCGATTTATGCCCATTATATATATATATATATTATATATATATATATATATAAGCAGCATTGCGGATATCGAAATTTGCTCCATCTAGACTTGCATATGCGTTAGCACGGAATTTTTTCCTCGTGGGAGATGTACGCACAAAGTTCCTGCTACCAGCTACAAAACAAGAAATTACATTGAGGAAGATAAGACTTGTGTATGGGAGTGAATCTTGGATTACCACTACCAAACAAGTAAGTAAAATCAAAGCAGCCGAGATGAAATTTTTAAGAAGAGTAAAAGGCTGCACTAGAATGGACCAGATAATAAACGAGGATATCTGTGAAGAACTGCAGATCTACTCCATAAAAGAAAAGATATTTAACAACAAGATACAGTGGAAAGAACATGTAGAAAGAATGGAAGAAAGTAGCTTACCAAATAAAATCTTCCATTATTTTCCAAGAGGAAGAAGAGATGTTGGACGTCCTCGGAAGAGATGGTCTTAGATCTATTAGTGAAGACGGAACAGGCAACTCTTGCCTAAACCAGGAAGTGAAGAAGAAGAAAGAAGATAAATATTAACTTATTTATAAATAACAAGAGTAATAAAAAATGTATTTAAAGAAAAAACAACGATAAAGAAAACCAGAATTAAATTATACAATACCTTGCGATTCTTGCTTTTCTATAGAGCAGTGAAACATGGACTATCAAACAATCTGACGCCTGTAGAGTAAGAGGAGCAGATACGAGATATCTACGAAAAACATATTCTTCTCTTCTTCTTTTTCACGGTTTAGGCTTATTTACTAGCCTGTTCCGGCTCCACATTGCTGTTCTTTCCATTTTTTCTTTAGTCTGACAAACTTCTTCCTCCTGGTGCAGCTTTTGGTATTCTATTATCAGTAATCTCTGCCAAGTGTTCTTTGCAGTTTGTTCTGTATTTCACTATTGTTGTGTTTAATTCCTCTACTTTTAGTTGTCTTATTTCTATGTTATGTTTTTGTCTGTTCTTTCATATCCTGCTATTGATCTGAGGAATCTCATTTCAGCAACTGTATTCTGACAGATTGTTGTGTTGTCACTGTCCATGTTTACAGATCCATAAGTAATAATAGGCACTGCCATTATCTTGTATAATTTCATTATAGATTCTTTCCTGGCTTTATTTTTCAAAGTTATTTTTAGTGTTCCTGTTATATAATTAAACTTATTTAGTTTGTTAATTATGTCTGTTTCCGTTGTGTATGATATATCGCAACCTAGGAAGTTATATCTTACCACTAGTTCTATTGGACTATTTAACTCATGCCCCAAATGGGACTCAATGGCCAATCACGTTTCAATGATTTCTGTTTTACAACCAATTAGAGTAGTGTTTCACGAAATATTTATCAGTGTTATAATTACCATATTAAAGAAGGCTCCTCCTTTTTTAATATTCTGAACAGGTCTGACCATTATTTTGCAGTGACTGAGCCCATGAGAAATACGACTCAGATTGTATATATAGTGTATGAATGTCAACACATGCCGCATGCGGGAGTTAATATAAAAACATTTGTAGCAATTGATTATACCACCAAAAAAAGAAACCACTGTTTGCACTTTCTTAAATGTATTTTTTCCCAGGTAACAATCCAGAAAAATATAATTGTCATATTTACATCATACGACATCAGAAATGAATTAATATACAGTTTGGTGTGTTTCATTTTCCTCCACTAGAGAGCATTCTCACAATATTGCGTTCCTTTGGCAATAAATAGTATGATCTGGTTGCAGTGATAAACAAAATAAGCAGATGAAGCATACCTATCGCTTCTCATTTGTTTTCAAACATCGCTGTTTACATTAAATACACTGCTCAAAAAATTAGGGGATATTGTAGAATAACCTACTAAGTCTATGTTTTTAGAAACAGTATTAGATGCAATCACTTTCTATTACTCCAAAAGAATGTAAACAAGAGTCTGAAGTTGTTACGTAACCTCTGTACCACACCAGATGTCAAAGAGATCCTGATTAGGAATATGACAAACAAACAAAGCAGCATTAACATGGGTGAAAATGTTTCTTTAGTATGGTGTATGGTCTCCTCGAACGGCCAGCACTGCCTCACACCTGTGTGATATTGATGCAATGAGGTTAGCAATGAGTTCTTGGGGGATACGTGG
The DNA here is from genome assembly GCA_030220185.1 of Diploptera punctata. NCBI lineage: Eukaryota > Metazoa > Arthropoda > Insecta > Blattodea > Blaberidae > Diploptera > Diploptera punctata. The sequence continues at coordinate 85,489 of JASPKZ010007494.1, forward strand.
CCACTCTTCCATAACAGCAATGTGCAGCTCTGGAACAGTTGTGGGAGGTGCTGGTCTGCCTACAATGCGCCTGCCTAATTCATCCCACACATGCTCAATCGGATTTAAGTCCGGGGAGGAAGCTGGCCATTGCAAACGCTCGATACCCTCAACTTCCAGCATGTCGTCCACCAAGCCAGCTCTGTGGGGTCGTGCATTATCGTCCATAAAAAGAAAAGAATCACCTATGGCAACAGCATAAGGCACGACAAAAGGTCGGAGAATCTCATCTCTATACTTTACCGCAGTCAAAGTACCACCTTGGAGACGTAGAGGTCCGTATGTCCACCACTACTGACTCCTGCCCACACAATCAATCCACCGCCACCATATGGGGATCTTTCACATACAAATGCTGGATTGTTTAGTGTCCGTTTTTCCCTCCAGATGAATACACGCCGACTATCACATTCCACGTTGAATCGCGACTCATCAGAAAAAAGAACTGATCCCATTCGGCATGCCTCCACCCATGGTGTTCCTCCGCCCAGTTTCTGCGATCTCTACGGTGTTGTGGAGTTAACCTGGTACACACTATGACCCTAGGGGAATAGAGACCACTTCCATGCAGTCGATTACGGACAGTTTGAGTTGACACCCTGCATCCTGTTGCTGTTTGAAGTGCATTTCGCAGTTGAGTTGCATTCTGCTGTCTATTCCGACGGGCTGTTAACATGAGGTAACGGTCATCCCTTGCTGTTGTTGCCCATGGTCGACCTTGTCCGGCTCTTCTGTGAACAGTATCTTTTCTTTGAAAACGATTCCAAAGCTTGGAAATCACGCTTTGAGACACCCCAAAGGCTTGTGCCACCTCTTGTTGTGTCTGTCCAGCTTCCATCCTTCCTATGGTCCTCCAAGCCATTGGTTCAGGTAAATCACGTTGTCGAGGCATTACTGTCCCTAAGGCAAGTCATTCACTAACTGAAAATTGGACTGGATTTAAAAACAGCAACAAAACATTCACCCCCACATCACCCTTTCACATCAACAGTACAGACACTGCCCTCTGGTGTGGTACCAATGTTACGTAACAACTTCAAACTGTTGTTTACATTATCTTGGAGTAATAGAAAGTGATTGCATCTAATACTATTCCAAAAAAACATAGTCTTAGTAGGTAATTCTACATTATCCCTAATTTTTTCGAGCAGTGTATATAAATATTTTAAAATAACTATAGTTAAATAATGATTTGTGAGTAAACAACTTAATTTTATTTGTTAAATAGTCCTAACAAATGCCACTCTTGATTTCCAAATTCTCTAGATAAATTCACTCCTCACTTCGTGAGTCGTGAATTTATCGATAATTTGCAAATCACTAGTGGCATTACTTATGATAATATTCTAATATTATCTTTATCCGAACTGGTTGAGCGCCTTTGAAAGCCATTGTTTTTTTTAATTTTTCTAATGATATTTCCATATTGTTTTTCTTATGTTTCATTTAATTTATGTAGCATTATTTTTAATGCGTCTTCTGTTTTTTGCTATTAAAATCTGGTCATCTGCAAAAGCTAATGTTTTTATTATTACATTTCCTAAGTTAATACCCCCAGTCGTAATTTGTTTACATTATCTTATCATGTCAAAATACATGTTAAAAAGAGTGGTTGATACTGGACAACCTTGTCTAACTCCTCCTGTTATATGTATTGTTTCACTTATTTTTATTCTTTTCTCATACATTTTCTTAATTACTGCTATCAAGTGTAGTGGAATTCCTTTTTCACTTAATGTGTTCCATTATATTTGGTCTAGACACTTTATCAAAGGCCTAAAGAACAGCAGAATACAACTTATTGAGCTATTAAAGTAATAAAGAAACAACAAACGAACTAAAAATTACTCCTCCGTTAAAAAAAAACAAAGTTACAAAACATGTGTACAGAATGGCAAACGACAGACTACCAAAACTTCAAAAGTCATACAAACCAATTGGGAAAAGACAAACAGGAACGTCCAAAGGAGGGACTTCTGGACTAAGCCTAAAATGAGATCTAAACAGACTAATAAGTGGTCTAACCCCTTGGAAGGCTTGTGATAATGATGATAATAATTATTTTTGGTACAAATTAAAAAAGTTATAATGTTTTAGTGGATAAAATTGATTGAAGTAGAAACTGTACAGTACGATGTTACTGCATAAAAAAATCCAAATGCATTGAAATGTAGCTTTTAAATGTCAGTTGATGATTATTTTTTTAGACACTCTGCATATGGGCAAATAAAATATTGCGAATATTTAATGAAACTTATAATTAATGTAACTTTATTTTAAAATATTGTGTTGCGAAGTTTTCATCAAACAACGAAGATATAATTTCAGTTTGTTTAATCTCCGCGGAGCCATGTGGAGCACATCAAAGCCAATATTGTTCCTTTACAATTCGCTATTGAAATAGTTTACATTATATTCATATTAATATTTATCATTATTCTCCATTTGTCTTGTACTAGAATTTTATTTCTACACATAACAGTTTTAATTCTAAATTTCAACCCTTTTTAATGCAATATGCAACTTTGAAATTATTATAATTTTAATATTTCAAATATATATGGTATCGTACTGTTGGCTATAGTTTATTATTATTATTATTATTATTATTATTATTATTATTATTATTATTATTATTATTATTATTATTATACTCATAATAGTATGTGTGAAGGGCGAAATAATATTTTTGTTGAGGGGAACGAGGTTCCTCCCAGGACCTCCTGGCCTGGGCAAGCAATAATATCTTTAGGTATAACATAAAAATTCGCATGAGGTATATACACTATTTAGTGCGTTTCGATCCTTAATTGATTATATCTTGATATTTTCTTTAAATGAATGAAGAACATATTATAAATGAGAATATTAGAGAGGAACTAAAAGTACTATCACTTCTTCAACAAATAGGAACAATTGGATAGAACATCTGCAAAGAATGACAGAGGATAGGATACCAAAGATGGCACTGATGTATAATCTGGTAAGACGAAGATCGGTGGGAAGACCAAGAAAGCGCTGGGCTGAACAGATGTGAGATCGGAACTGTCAAAGACCTAATCCGTGACGAATGATGATGATTTTTTCTTAAGGAACCTTTAACATTTAGGTCTTATATTATCTATTTATATTATTTATTTGTAAATATGCTAACCACCTATTCCAATTTAATCATTGTTTCGATCCAAATTTTGAAATTTTACATATTTGTGATAAGGGTAAGAAGTTAGATCTTTTGGAGGCTGTAGAAATTAATACAATTAAAAGTAGTAAAAAACTGTTAAATTTCAACTTGATTTGAATGAATCCCCTTTGTTAAATTTAAAAATTTAAATAAATATTGTTGTATTGTTGCTTAGATCAGTTGGAACACAATTCATAATTTGTTAACATGTCTGAAGAAGGTACAGTGTACCGAAACAGCTGTCACTGAATTATATAATAAATATGAAAATCAAATAAAACTACGTTTTATTTTTATTTAATTACTTATTTGTATTTTAATTTATATTTAATGTCCACGGATGTAGATCTATACCAGAGATTGGAATGTAAATTGAGTGATAGCTTATTTTGCCAATTAAGGGTCGATTTCACCAACAGAGGTAACTGTATTACTCCAGTTTTCTCCTGTATTTTGCGTAGGTTAAACTGGTGTAATACAGTTACCTATGTTGGTTAAACCGACCCTTACCATCGTTACCCGTGTATCAGGTACAGTTGGTTCAGTCACTTAGTTTACAGGCGGCATCAAAGCCAACTGCTTCCCTCTGTTTTGAAAAATACATTGTTACTGCCAGGTAGAACTGGGGAGATGTTAGTGACATCTAAGACGCCGCTCCAACCACCAAAAATTAAAAACAATTCTCTGCCAATAACGTCTTCGCATAACTAAGCTCATGGGCCAGTGGTCAACGATATTGACTACTGTTCATGAGGTCCCGGGTTCGATTCTCGATCAGACCATAGGAATTTTTCCTTAAAGGGAATTATTCCTGTGGTTGCCCATAGTCTGAAATTTAGGTTAATTTTGGTTAAGAACATCCTGGCGGTTCATTATCATTTATCACCCATCATATCATCGGGGTAACGTAACTCCGCCTTCCAGGTGCCCCAACCTAAGATATGGATTACAATTCCGCCAATGCTAGGGGAGAAAGCCAGAAATGTCATAAAAGACAGCCTGTTGACATTAGACAAAAATACATTTCTTCGCATTTTTAAATGACGTTTCCATGTGGATATAATTATCTTAACAGCGTTGCAACTTTTGTCTTTTGCAGTATCTTTACTTGGTAATAATTTATTCTAATGAATAAAACGTGACAACACTACTTGATATGCTAAATACTTATGGGTGCAAAATAGACGTACCTCCCTACAAAGAGCAAAGCGCCTATAAACTAAATCACTGAGCCGACTATATAATTAGTATTGAAAAATACATTATTTTATTTAAACAATTTATTGGAAATAAATAAATAATTAGGTACAAAAGGCAAGATTAAATCGTCAAGAGAGACATATTTTGAATAGAATAATTTATGCTTAGCTGATACCCGGGATGGGCTGCTATCCCTAAATAAATGAAATATTAAGGGTTAATTAAATTATACGTGTACGCAATGGGAATAACCAAACATGGCGATTGCTAGAGTAAATGTTTAATGTCTAATTTCAGGTAAACCCCCACTTCCAACGGTTGGATTTAGCTGATTTTTATATGATGTAATACATATCTCGGTTTATTTTAATAGGTTGTATTGAGTTTTGTTGTGAAACATTGAATATTGCGACCACAAAAGTGATTTTTAAATTTTCGTTTCAGGTAAACTCCTACACCTAATGGTTTAGGAACCTAAAGATAGCGGCTGAACGTTCGCCATACTTGAAAACCTGTATGCACACATTTTCATGAAGATCGATTGAACGGTTTAGTAGTCTATAAAGGACAAACATACACACATTCGCTGATTACCCGGCTTTGTCCAAGAATCTACTCATCCCGATCTTCTCGGCGTATATGAGCTGAAATAAAAAATGGTTATCCCTGAAAGATAGACATATGCTGTCGCTGACTTTTTTGTAGAATTTTTTTTAGATATCAATTTCTGTGTACATTAACTTTGTGTATTTTTTACGGTTTAGGCTCCGTAAGCCATTTAAGCGTCCAAAAAGCAATTTTTTATTGCACAGATGCTCTTCTTTTCTTTTAGCTCCGGCGCTGTAGTACGTACGATAATGTGTTATACATGTTAATTGCCCAACAAAATCTCTAAATGATTGTGAAAAACCCATTCGTATCAGTCAAGTGTGTTTTGATTCCACAGAAGACACACACAGACGTTCATATATATATATAGAATATTGGAGATATTGGAGACGTCAGTTACTACCGGAAAGATTTCTAAATTCAAATTTGGAAAGATTGGCATGCTACGAGTTATTGGTAAATCCAGAAAATTGGATAAACTTGGGTAAATTTCTGGACAAAACGCGGAAAAAAAGAACAACACTGATTCATGAATAAATATATGTTATCAAAATGCAATACCATTAATTCTTAATGATTATACATAACTTGATTAGTGTATAATGCTATTGTATTATTATGTAACTGTGATATTACTGTGCTTTCTTTATGTAATTGTAATGTCATTATTTTTTTTCTTCTTTATACTATTACCAATTATTACTTTATTGTAACGGACTGTCAACAGCACGTACGGCTTACTGCCCGTGCGACCCATATTTGTAAATAATATTGTAAATATTTTACTTTTTGTGTAAAAAAAGTCCTACTATATGTAGCGAGAACTCTGTCTACACTGCCATCGGGTAGCTACCTACTATAACAAGTAAGCAAATTAAAGAGAATATTTTTACTTTATAGCAGTGACGCTTAATCGATATTATAATAAAAAATTTGACATTGATCAATGCAAGCTTAATATGACACAATAAAAATAAATGCCTGGACGAGATTTCAACCTGGACCTCTGTGTGGTTACCGCAGCGTGCTATCCATTACAACACCGGACAAATCCAATAAAAACATTTATCTTATATATATATTATATATATATATATGTGTGTGTCCACCGTTGTGGTCTCGAGGTAGCGTGCTGCCTTTTCACGCAGCGGACCCGGTTTCGATCCTCGGTCGGGGCAGTTTTTCAGGGTGAGATTTTTATCTGAGTTTTTCGCCACCTGTAACACAAACGTCAGAAAAACTTTATGGCCCAAACGGTCCCCGAAATCATATGGCCATCATCGTCATCATCATCCTTATCATTATCATCATCATCACCACCACCATCCTTCACCGGTGTGGAAAGCAACGGGAAGCTACAATTCCCTAGTAAAGCTCCAAGAATAGCATGCAAATTCTATGATTGCAATGAAATACCTGCTTTCAGGCAGAATTACTATGGATGGATATATATATATATATATATATATATATATATATATATTATAAATTTAAAACCCTGGCAATGTTTACATCTTACATACTACCTTCGATGTCATGTTAAAACTAAATTTACCGCATTAAGCTATAAATATTAATAAAAGTAGAACAGGTGAGTTAGAAATATAATAAAGGTCAGTAGAATTAATGTCTAAGAAAGACATAATTTACGATTACCGACGTCACCAACATGGCTGGTCACGTGCTATTGTTACTATCTGGGCTCGAGTGCACAATCGTGTTTCCTTACTTCTGTCTTCTACACAGTCACTGTATCCTGACACCAGCTCGCTGCAAAACATACGTGTAGTGACCTCAATTCTGAAGTTTCCACGAGAATGAATTACATTTAAAATCAAATTAATAACATTATAACTAAAGCGAGGAAAATATATTTGCTGACTATTTAACTCATGCCCCAAATTGGGTGTAAATGACCAATCACATTTCAATGATTCTTTATTTACAATCAATCACAGTAGTGTTTCGTCTAAAATTTACCAACTAACGTTTATCATAATAAAGAAAGCACCTCCTTTTTAACATTCTGAATAGGTCATAACATTATTTTGCAGTGACTGACCCTCTAAGAAATACGGCTATCAGATTGTATACATAGTGCATGAATGTCAGCAGAAAGCGCTTGCCATAGATAATATAAAAACATTTGTAACAATTGATTATACCACAAAAAAAAAGAACACACTGTTTGCACTTTCGTAAACGAATTATTTTACAGAAAAATATAATTTACATACTTACATGGGACATCAAATTAATTAATGCCTATAACGTTGGTTATAAATTTCTCCATTAGGGTGCATTATTACAATATTGCGATCCTTTGGCAATAAATATAATGATATGGTTGCAGTGATGAACAAAGGAAGGAAATGAAGCGTACCAATCGATTCTCATTTGTTTTCAAACATCGCCGTTTACATTAAATATATAAAAATTTTAAAATAACTATAGTTAAACAATGATTTGTGAGTAAACAGCTTAATTTTATTCGTTAAATAGTCCTAACAAATGTCACACTTGATTTCCAAATTTTCTAGATAAATTCACAAATCACTCGTGGCATTACTTATGACAATATCTGTGTGATTCCTTGCAGAGATTATCCGGAACGAGTAGTTGATGACGTAACTCAGGTACCAGATAACATAAAACAAAACGGAAAAGGATGTGTAAGAACCGAATACACTATACAACAAATTGCAAAGTAAAAAGTTTTTTTTTTAATTTTTCACAATTTTCGACAATAATTTCCTTCGTTAAAATTTTCACTAAATTTAGAATCTGATAAGAAATACGTTATTTACTTGACATCTTTGGGGCACGCCGTAGCGTAGTAGTTAAGGCACTGCGCTACAAGCCGGAAGGTCGAGGGTTCAAGTCCCAGTGGGGTCAGGATTTTGAAACTGATCTAAACCTTCTGGAGGCACTATGGCCCTGGGGTCGACTCAGCCAATAAGGGAAATGAGTACCAGACGCTTGTTCTGAGGTAAAGGCGGCCGTCACGCAGGGCTGACATCAAGTGCCGATTGTCTGGAAATAGTGGGAGCCCTAACCTCCTACTATCCCAAGGGCCTCCTGAGGCCTGTAGTGGGTATACGTCACTTTACTTTTACTTGATATCTGTAGCGAATTAATTACCACAAATAAATTTTCAACAAACCTCTCGAGATAATTCTAATCTTCAGCTACGGAAATTCAAAGTTTATTTTCATCCACGTGTTCAATATTTCGAGATAAAATTATTTTAACAATACGTAGCATTTTCGTAAAGTTGTTGCACTGTGCTGCCCCCGCTTAGAGTACGTTTTAACTAATTTTCTAAATTCTGAATTGTTTGAGACACAATGTCTTGGTGTAGTTTTATAGGACTTGCGCTGGTTCGAGACCCAAATGCTGAAGAAATTTCCTCATGGAATTTCAGCCACTATGGGACCGGAGTCCACCCAGCATCATGGAACAGGAAGAACAGTTTGTCTCCGTTTACCAAGAAGAATTGCTCATGATGAAGCCTAAGGAATGTAAAGGAACATCGGGTAATGTGGACCCATGTTTTGAATTGTTGTTTTCCTTCTTTTAATTAAGGGATTTGAATTTTGTTTGATTACCGTAATTATCATTATTGTTTTTACTGTGAAATAGCACTGTTATTTTATTCAAATATGGAAACATCTTCATAATTTACAAACGTTTTTATATTACAAGAAAGATCCACTTGAACCTCCATATTCAGATAATGTGGACCCCATTGTCCACCTTAGCTTTTAGTCTAATTTTAAGTTTATTTACTCTATTAATTCATACAGACAGGCACAGATGAATCTGAATATATTTATGTTTGAGCCTTTGGCATGGGTTCCCTGAAGTAGGCCCCGCCCGGAGAACCGAATGGGGGACTATTTGACCTCCGCAAAATTTTACCCCAGTTGAACCCATGTCCGCATTTCTTGACGGTTGTATTTTTATGGTGAAAGATCGTCACTCTTTCACCCAAGGTACTTTTTTCGTCTGGCTTATCACCTTCGACCAGTGCGGCATGGGTAACCTTATCGGCAGCAATGCTACCGCCGGCATAGCTCTCAGCATCATTTAAGCACGCAAGCCACTCCACAACGACAAGGTAAAGATACCATGGAGGGCATATTTATGAGTGATCATAATTAAAAAGCAATAACAGGAAAGAAACGTTTTGAAAAATTATTGTTGATTATAACATTCACACGTCATTCAACTGCAGAAAGCGACGGTCATTGGGTTTAGTAAAATTTCAAGGATATTACATAAAATGAATTAAGTGATAAGTAAGTGTACACCTATTTTTATAAACGTTTGGTAATTTTAATATTCTCAATATATTTGTTTAACATACATTTAGGGATTTATTGCAAAGATTGGACATTTAAATTTCATGGCGACGTGCTGCCACCTAGCGTAAGCTGTATAAACTTTAGTACGATATCGATAATAATCGATATGTAGTTCGATGGTGGGCTATCGCTAGCTCTATAAACTCAAGCGCATGCGCTCTGTTGTTCTTACTTACTTACTTACTTACTCACTGGCACTATCGAACCCGTAGGTTCATGGCCGCGCGGACATAAGCTCTCCATACATCCCTATCCTGAGCTAATGCTTTCCAATCATTCCCTGTATAATCTACTTCCCTCAAATCATAGTTAATGTTGTTCTCCCACCTCATTCTTGGTCTACCAACTGGGCGTTTTCCCTCTGGCTTTCCTACAAGAAGCTTCCATGCACGTCTTTCATTCCCCATACGTGCAACATGTCCTGCCCATCGCAGTCTACGAGACTTTACTGTTCTTATTATATCTGGCTTCCTATAAAGACCATGTAGTTCATTGTTATGTAGTCTCCTCCATTCACCTGTCTGTTCATCTCTCTTTGGTCCAAAAATTTTCCTAAGAACTTTATTCTCAAATACTCGTAATCTCCTTTCCTCCCTTAAAGTAAGAGTCCATGTTTCGCACCCATATAATATAACTGGTAGTATAATAGTTTTATATATTTCAGCTTAACGTTTTTTGAAAGGAGTTGGGACATCAAAAGTCTCTGCAATGCATAATAGCATGCATTTCCAGAATTGAGCCTATGTTTAATTTCTTTGTGCGTCTCATTCCTATTTGTGATTATTGTTCCTAGGTATTTGAATTCAGCCACTTCCTCAAATTTCCCTCATTTGTCATTAGCTGTCCATTTCCATTATATACTGAATTTCTACCTGTGACCATATATTTAGTTTTACTGATATTTACTTCCAGTCCCAATTTCTTAGTGTTACTCAATAGTGTGTGCGTGTTGGCCTTTAGTATCTCCTCGCTATCAGCCAATAGTACTACATCATCAGCATAAACTAACAGCTTATTAATACCATTCAGTTGTAAGCCTTCCTCATTCTCTAAGATTTAATGGCATGCTCTAGTACAAAATTAAATAGTAGAGGAGATAGTGCATCTCCTTGCTTCAACCCATTCTGGATTTCAAAAGTGTCTGAAAACTGTTTGCCTACACGCACCCTACTATTTGAGCCATTTAGACACATTCGTATAAGTCTAACTAACTTTTTAGGAATTCCGAACTCCAGCAGGATACTATATAACTTCTCCTCTTAATGAATCATATGCTTTTTTGAAGTCTACATATAGTTGATGTACAGTGCCATTATATTCCCATTTCTTTTCTAAAATCTGTCTTATACTAAAAATCTGATCTGTTGTAGACCTGTTTCTTCTAAATGCACATTGATGATCTCCTAGAATGTCATCAATATAGGGAGTAAGTCTGCTTACTAATATATTTGTAAGAATTTTGTATGAAGTTGAAAGTAATGAGATGCCCCTGTAGTTGTTGCAATCAGTTTTATCTCCTTTCTTATAAATTGGTACGATAATTGATTCCTTCCATTCATCTGGAAGAGCTTCTTTTTCCCAAATCATACTAAGCAACCAGCGTATTTTGTCTATCAATTTTTCTCCTCCTGATTTTATGAGTTCTGCTGGGATCTCATCTGAACCTGATGCTTTATACATCTTCAATTTTTCAATCGCCATTTCGACCTCTAATGCACTTGGCTCTGCGACTAGCATTTCTGCTGTCTGTAACTTATCCTCCTCAATGTCCTGTTCTGTATGTACATTTAATAGCTGATTAAAGTAACTTTTCCATCTATTTAATATACTCCTAGAATCTGCAATCATATCCCCATTTTCATTTCGAATTATGTTTGTTCTAGCCTGAAACCCTTTATTCTCTATACTAATTCCCTGATATAATTCTCTAATGTTCCTATTTTTTGCATTCATTTCAAGATCATTAATCTTCTCTCTCAAATATTCCCTCTTTTTACTCTTTAGTAACTTAGTGGTTTCCCGTCTAATACTACCCAATTGCTCTAAATTTACCTCATTTGGCTCGTGTAACCATTTAATTTTTGCTAGTTAAATGGTACAGGACTTTAAAAATATATCAGGTAAGTTAAAGTGATGGATCCCGCAGATTTCGTCTTAAGAATAGGTTAGTTTGTTGTCAACAGTTGAAAGTGATATCTACAAGATTATAAAGCTTGTGCATGGAGATAGGAATTATGGATGTAGATTAGTGGTTTAGCCACACAAACATACAAGCTCTAGCAGAGAAATCTCGACTTCGGTGAAGCGTACAGATTATCTCTCTGTCATTTTCACTGGTGTGCGCTGAACAGAGGATTTAATTTATTGCCCGATAAAAATGTCAGACAGGAATAAAAAGACTTGGTATTATTCGGAAAAGCTATCTGCTCGCAGACATTGAAGTGTTTGTGAAGGTGAATCAAGATTATCACCAACTCGATTCTCTGCTCCGTCAAACGGATTATTTCTGGAAACCTCAGTCATCCAAGATTACTCATTTTACTCTTTGCCTAAATGTAAGAATTATTCTTTTGTTCATGAAGTATCTTACACTAGCAGGTTACCCGGCTTTGCACAGACATTTATGTATACCAGCGAAGAGATACTAAAGTCCAATACTCACACACTATTGAGAAATTGGGACTGGAAGTAAGTATGAACAAAAATAAATATATGGTCACATATAGAAATACATTATAATATGTAAATCGACAGCTAGTGACAAATGTGAGCAATTTTGAGGAAGTGGCTGAATTCAAATACCTAGGGACAATAATCACAAATAGGAATGAAATGCACAAAGAAATTAAACATAGGCTCAAATCTGGAAATGCATGCTATTATGCATGACAGAGACACTTGACGTTCCAACTCCTTCCTAAAAACATCATCATCATCATCACTCCAGGGATTAGGCAATTGCCCGTTCCGACTTCATAATGCATCAGCCCAACGTCTTCTAGGTCTTCCAACATCATGTCTTCCTCGTGCTTGATAATTTCTTGCTAACAATGGATATCTCTCCTTACTCATTCCATCCATATGATCAATCCATTTCTGTCTGTAATTCGTGACCTTATCCAATAAAGGCTGTACTTTCAATTCTTCTCTTATATTCTCATTTCTTATTCTATCAAGTCTTGTACATCCTTTAACTTGTCTTAGGAACCTCATCTCCGCCGTCTGTATTCTATCCTTCTGTTTTTTCATTGGTGCCCAAGTTTCACATCCATACAATATTGTGGGAACCGCTATAACATTATACATTTTTATCTTTGTTTCTTTTCTAATTTTATTTTAGAATGTTCTCTGCATTGTTCCACACACCGATCGAAAAAACATCCTTGTCCTGCGAAGCGCTCGTAACGCTTCCAGGAGACATTCATCTTACTGAGAAGCTTCATGGAAATCAGCCGGATGTTAAAAAAAACATTGAACTCAAAATATATAAAACTATTATTCTAAAAGTTATATTATATGGATGCGAAACATGGACTCTTACTTTAAGGGAGGAAAAGAAATTACGAGCATTTGAGAATAAAGGTCTTATAAACATTTTTGTACCAAAGAGAGATGAACAGACAGGTGAATGGAGAAGATCATATAACCGTGAACTGCATTATCTTTATAGGAAACCAGATATAACAAGAACAGTTTAGTCTCGTAGACTGCGATGGGCAGGATATGTGGCACGAATGGGGAATGAAAGACGTGGGAAGTTTCTTGTAGGAAAACCAGAGATAAAGCGCCCAGTTGGTAGACTAAGAATGAGGTGGGAGAATAATATTAACCATAATTTGAGGGAAGTAGATTATACAGGGAATTATTGAAAAACGTTAGGTCAAGATAGGGATGTACGGAGAGCTTATTCACGCGCAGCCATGAACTACGGGTTCGATAATGCCAGTTAGTTAGTTAGTTATTCTTATAGTTAACAATCAGCATAGAGATACAGGAAACTGTGTGTTTACAATAATCTCTGTCAATGTGGACATTTCATTTTCACCCCTTTTCAATTCACGTGATGATGAAGGTTGAAATTGAACTTATATGTCATCGGGATTGTTACTATTCTTTCAGAGATCCCGAAAATTGTTGAATTCACATCACTTCAGTCTTTTAGTTATTTTTAGACGTCACTCCCTAAAACTAAATAATTTGCGTCCGATAGAGTAATTTTTAAATCTTCGTTTCGAATAGTAATATCTTATTCTTAATGGTATATTTTACTTTTTAAGAACACCCAATACTAATTTGGGTTAAAATATATATTTTTGTTTCTTTTTGCTTCAAAAAATCCAGGACGATCTTTTTTAAAATTAATATAAAATTATGGAATGTTCACCTGAAAGGTCAGTCTCCTCAACTTAATTAATCATTTAACTATAGCGCTTTCAGGACTTGTCCCATCATCGGCAGGCGATGATGGAATAAATCCCGAAAGCGCTTAATTTTGAATAATACCTCAACGGAACACATCATGAATCTTATTAAAGTTGAAGATCTGTTTTATAAATGTGTAATATTAGTTTGTCGATTTCGGACATTTAAAACCATAAAAAGTATTTTTAAAAATGGCGTCGCTGTGTTCTGCTAATGTGTACATTTTTTTTGTTTTTTATTTTGCATTTTCCCGTAACTTGTATTTTCTCATATGAATTTTGAAACATTTTTTTATCAAACTATGAAAGACAGGAGAATTAGTTTTGGCTTGTATATGCAGTATAAAGAGCTCTTTAATAAGAAAGTAAATTTATCTTTGTGCTATTGATAGTGTTTGAAATTAAAATATAATATATATATATATATATATATATGTGTGCAAAATTTTGAACAAAAAAACTTTTGGTCTTCGAATTTTTTAAAAAATATATAACAATCTATATCTGAACACAACCTTGTTATTGGTAACTGAACTATGGACAATGACATACTAAATTTTGGAAACAATGGGATAAGTTGTTGAGAAAATTGTGCCAAGACAATTCTTTTGAAAAGTTGGATTTTCTTTTATTTTAATTTCTTCTTGTATTTTAAATTACTCATGAAGAAATATGTGTAAAAATTTAACCAGAGTGTCGTTATGTTCAGAAAGACGTGTTTAATTAGTGACATAATGTTCGTGCACATAACTTAAGAATGAGCTGAAAAAAAATATTTCTGTATATTGCATTTATTTAAACCTAATTGCAAAGATATTAATACTGGATGCCATTATTGAACTCGACACTACTTTTTATATTAATTGATATATATAATGTTTCGTTACAAAAAAAATAAAAAAAAACTCGCGACGTTAGAGATAGAAGCACGCGCGCACACACACTGTATATATATATATATATATATTGTATGGTCATTTTTGTTGTCTACTTAATATAATCGGAAAATATGTGTAATTTTTTTTTTAATTTTCTTCAGAACAACATCAAAAGCTTCATATCTCCAAAATTCGCTAACATTAATCTTGCTCGTTATACTGCTTGGGTGTGAAGTATAATCTCCCATAATATTAAACAGGGTTTTAAAATCGATATTTCCAATATATCATTATATAATCATTATTTTTAATCATTAAATTTAAAAATCATGTCTTGGATTTTCCATGGAAATAAGAATCGATCTTTTAGAGTATTGTTTCAACAAAAAATAAGATCACTATCTCAGCTATACTTCATTTTATAAATTAAAAGTTATGATTAATTTTTATAGTAAAAATTTCACTCAAAAAATACAAAAATCTGTCTGAATAAAAATAAGTTTCTTACGTTGTTTGCATTAATGGTAATTTTGGAATAATGAATAGTATTAGTAATCCCTTCTTCTCTTTACCTAATTCTAACAATGATTTAGGCTACTAAGTTAGCAAACAAGCGATGTTCTTTCTTTTCAAGTACTGCTCAAATATATAAACAATTCGCCAAACAGTTTGTTTCTGAATGTCAGTGCGATCACATCGTTTATAATCTACGTGCAGAAGATATTGGTTTGAAATAAAATCTCTTAAATCCACGAAGTCTTCCATATAACTTCTTAAAAAGACACAAGTAAGCACAACAAATTGTAAAAAAAAAATATTGTTTGTGACCATGTATGTAACATGAAACGCCACCTTGTAAAATTGATCTCGGAAGGAAATTCGCTAAAACGATATAAAAATAGGCTATTCTTTAGAATGATTTACCCTTGATTTTTAAGTTTATTATCGTGAATTCTTCTGTATTTAGTAACATTTTTTAATATTTTAAAATATTTAAAATAAATTTTATAACTTAATTCTAGAATTTTTAAGTATTTATACAATTACACATTTTGTGATGGTGACTTGCTATTTTCGCCGGAGAGTATATTATATGGTTGGAACCAGTGGGTTATCGATGGTTTCGATTATTAAAGAGTGAAAAAAATGGCGTTTCGTGGGATCCACCCGTGGTTAGAGTAATTGAATTAGGTTAAGTGTGAGTTAGTTAGTTAGTTAGTTAGGTAGCTTTTAGGTTCGTTACATTTTAAATGTGTCTAAATGCATAATACAAAAAAAATACTATAATAATCGAAACAACGATAATAATCGATATGTGGTTGGATGGTGGATTATCTCTGGCTCTATAAACTCTGGCGCATGCGCACTGTTGTTCTATAGGACTTTGAAAATATATCAGGTAAATTAATGTAGAGAATCCCCAAATCAGCTCAACTGCACTTCTATTAGTGCTTGGTTTTTCAGTTATATGGATGTAAACTATAGCTCTTCTTCTGTATTTACTAACATTATTTAATATTTTAAACTTTTTCAAACAATTTTTATAACATAATTAAACAATTTTGAAGTATTTATTTAAATATGCAAATCACAATATTATGACACTGTTAGACAATATTATGATGCTGACTGCTATTTTATCCACAGAGTATATTACTTAGCTTTTGATTTTTCCATCGCTGTTTTGGGCTATCGCTGGTTGGATCAGCATTAGGGAGTGATAAGTAAGTGTACACCCAATATTAATAAACTTTGGTAATTTTAATATTATTAATATTTTTTAACATAGATTTGGGGATTTATTCTAAATATTGGTCATTAAATTTCATATCGATGGATAGAGATCGAGGATGATAATTGATATGTGGTTCGATTGTGGGTTATGGCTGGCTCTATAAACTCTGCAGCATGTGCACTGTTGTTCTATAGGACTTTCAAAATATTTCACACTAGTTTAAGTACAGTTTGTCCAAAACTACTCTTGATAAAAATCATAAAATGATTTTAAAAAAATTACCAGATAAATATTTTGATCGGATTTAATTTTTGTCCACCACTGTGGTCTTGAGGTACCTTGCTGCCTTATCACGCAGCGGGCCAGGTTCGATCCCCGGTCGGGACAAGTTTCCTGGGTGAAGTTTTTTCGGGGTTTTTCTTCACCTGTAAGATACATGTCCGTAAATTTTAGAAACTTACGAAGGAATTAACCTATTGAGGTTGTTCTTATGAAACGATTATTGACAAATATTTACAGATCTTCATCGATTCTATCTAGTAAACACCGAAAATGACTGTATCCAAAATGTATATCTCTCAACGATCAGCGGCTGCGATTTTTGTTTCATCAGGACTAAACTTGGCGTATAGTAATCAATTAAAACAATGATGTTCGAGTTCGTAAGCCACGAATATTGGATCATTAGGTAAAGGCGTTCATATGAAATGAAAATTTAAAAATCGGTCCGGTCGCAATTTTTTATATTTCGCAATGAAACTCACCATGTGATATTGAAACAAACGGACGAACATATTCTCCAAACGTCAGCTAAATCTGATAATTAGAATTGGAGGTTTATCTTACTTACTCACTGGCACTATCGAACCCGTAGGTTCATGGCCGCGCGGACATAAGCTCTCCATACATCCTACCCTGATCTAACGTTTTCCAACCATTCCCTGTATAATCTACTTCCCTCAAATCATAGTTAATATTATTCTCCCACCTCATTCTTGGTCTACCAACTGGACGTCTTCCCTCTGGTTTTCCTACAAGAAGCTTCCATGCACGCCTTTCATTCCCCATTCGTGCCACATTGAGGTTTATCTGGAAACCAAAATTTAAAATTCGCTCTAGAAACCGCCATATTTGCTTCGTCACAATCTATACAATATGATTCGATTAACCCTTAAATTGGAAATGTATTATATAATATTTTATTTAATACGTTTTAAATGTATACATCTTCCTGTGACCTTGATTCTCTTCCTCCATTCATCTCTGTCCTTCCAGTAATCATCGTGCAGTCCCCTGTCCTTCATCAAATTATTAATTCCCTCTATCCATGTCTTCTTATGTATCCCACTTCTTTTCCTCCGATTTGGAATCCACTCCAAACTCTTGACCCTTAAATTGGCAAAACACAAATTTCCTCTGTTAGTTATATGATTATATGTCAATAGAAAGCGCATATACAAAATGATAGTTCGACCAGTTATCGTATAAGGAGCAGAAACTAGATCTGATTCAACAAAAACTAAACAAATAATAAGTACATGCGAAATGAAAATCTTAAGAACTATTCAGGGGAAAACATTATTTGATAAAATGCACAACACAGAAATTAGGGACAAATGCCATATTCAAGACATAACCAAATTTATTATAGATAGACGAAAATATTGGAAGGGTCATATAGAAAGAATGGAAGAAAACCGACTTGCAAAAATAGCTAAAGAAGTTAAACCAATGGACGGGAGAAGAACAAGAGGAAGACCTGCCAAGAGATGGATAGACAGTGAATGTACATCCAGTACGTCTTCCTCCGAGGAGTGATTTTGGAAATAAACAGGATGAAAATCCTACAAATTAAGTTTAAGAAGAAGAAGTTATATGAATGTGGCGGACCGCAGGGAAAACGGAATCTTGTGCAACTGTTATTATTATGTATATTGTACAATTAGACACATATTTAAGTGATTTCTTTTTGTTCGTTTTCTTCTGATTTATTTAAGGGTATTTAATTAATTGAACCAACTGATGTATCCAAAAAGATACACTACGAATCGAAGGGTTAATTGGCAAACTATCTTCTTTCATCCTCTTTACGTAGCGAAGCCATTGTGATAGTATATGCCTACAATATTCATTTTTTAAATTTATTTAATATATTTAATAAAGTACCTAGTGGAAAAATGAATCGCATATTAATCAAATCGATGTCAAAAAATTCAACAATATTAAATGGGCAATAATTTCACGATGTTATGCATCAACCAGCTCAGGGCCATTAAAAAATATTTTGATGCCATCTGTTGCACTGTTACATGAAGTGAGAGTACGCAAATGGTTTTAGCGCCAAATCTATTAATATAGTTTTATTAGTAAAGAAAAGTGTAAACGCTATCAGTCCTTATAAGATATTCCCTGTTTTGCAACAAACAGCTACGAAATCAGCATTTCATAAATGCTAAACTAAATTTTGCATTATGCAGCTAAGCGCCTAATGTTCCCTTCTTAGATTGTTGATACATATGTCCTGAATGTAAAAGAAGGAAAGTAGGCTAATCTGCAATATCGAGTATTGTTAGTTTGGCGCTACAATAAATAGTGAAGATTGACTTAAACTTCTTCTTCTTCCTTTCATGCGATAGACCTAGTGGTCTGTTACAGTCTCTGTCCAACGTTTGAAGGGTCTGCCCTAAGATCTCTTGCCTGATGGCTGTTAATTTAAGATTTGACGTGGTATCCTTGTTCTGCACATTCTTCTTACGTGAGATTTCAGGTTGTTTCTGTATTTTTGTACATATTCCATGACTGATTCTGTTTTTAATTCTCTGAGAATCTCAGAATGACTTAAACTTTAAACCTACTTTACTCGAAACTTACATAACGGCGCATAGCTGGTTGATACATAACTCTGTCCAATTTACTTTTATACATGTTTTGTTTTCACTAGAGTTCGACACTTTGAAATTAGGTGGCATCAGAAATATTCTCTAATTTAAAAAAAAATCAATTCATCTACCGTATATACAGTGTATAAAAACGAATGTAGGCCTATGTGTGTTTTTCCTTTATAGACTTATAAGCTGTTTAACCGATCTTCGTAAAGATTTGTATATAGGCTACAGATTTTCAGATGCGGCGAGTGTTTAGCCGTTATCTATTATGTTCTAAAATCATTAGGTGTAGGAGTTCACCGGAAACAAAAATTAAAAAATTGCTCTAGCGATCGCAATTTTCTATGTTTCACAACAAAACTCCGAACATCCTATTAAAATAAACCGAGGTACGTGTTATCAAAAAATCAGTGATTTCCGACTGTTAGAAGTGGGTGTTTCAAATTTGAAATTAGAAATTTAAACTAGCAACCGCCATGTTTGGTTCGTCGCAGTATATACCATACAATTAATTAACTCTCAATAATTTAATTTATTTAGGCGTAGGAGCGCACGCCGGATATTAGCTAGTAGGGCCTATACTATAAAATCGGACCGTAAATTTGACTTGCTGAGGAATACCCTTAATTTACACAGTTGCTGCATGACGGACTTTTTCTATCTACATATTTTAATAACATTTCTGTTAAATTCAGATCAATGGTTAATAATTTAATTCTAGATTAAGGGTACAATGAAAATTTATAAAGGTAAAATTGACTTCAATTCCAGGATCAGTTGCTGGATTTTTCTATATGGCCATGTTACATACAGCTAAAAAGACACATAGGCTGCAGGCATTAATTTATAATTTAGAATAGTCTTTGATGTAATGTAGATAATATAATTTATATAATGGCATAAAGAGCAGCTAAATGAATGTGTTTTATGATGACGTAGTAATTAGCCTGATTATAATTGAGATTATTTGTGTATTTAATCTGACAGCGCTGTGAATTGTGTCTGGGGATTAACCATTGAATCATCTGTTCACCAGATAATAATGTTATTATTATATATAATATTCTCGATAACTATATGAACTAAATGCACATCAATATTCAAATGATATAATATTTTACACTGAGATTAAACTAATTCAAATAATAATAAAAAAATCCACACAAGATTAATATGAAGGGTACAGGAAAAAAATATATTTTGTTATAATGAAAAGTAAGCGTTACGATTACAGCACTAAGATCCGTGTGCCCGGATATTTAGGTCTGAATGAATGCACCCTTATCAAAAGAACAAAAATTGCATTTTGGAGAAATGAACGTTATAAGATCAAAAATCATATAAGAAAACAAACCTCTGGAACAAGTAACAAATTTAAATTATTTGGGTTGTAATTTTACTATCGACACAAAACCCGAAAGACATATATATTTGGAACTGTAGAAATTTCAAATCGTATGCGGAAATAAACATAAAAAAAAGAACAAAACAAGAAGACGTACTAGATTGAAGTTTTTTAAAACATTGGCAGTTCCAGCATTACTTTATGGGAGTGAAACGTGGGTAATGACCTAAAAATTACAAAGTATAATACAAAGCGTAGGAATGAACTAGCTTAAAAGAACAAAAGGCTGCACAAAATAGGATCGGATGAAGAATGAAGATATAAAAACAAATTTAAATATATATCCGCTGAATGATAAAATCAAGGAATATAGAGATAAATGGTTTAGATATGTAGAAAGAATGAATGTAACAAGGTTACCAAAAGCAGCATTTAACTGCAAGCCAAGAGGTTCAAGGAATGTAGGAAGGCCAGTGAAAAGATGAACAGAACAATTGTGAAGCGGAACAGGAAATTCGCCTAGCCCGAAAAGTGAACAACAAGGAAAAGGTGAAGACACACTGAATAGCATTTATTGAAACTTATTTAGTAACTAACTAACGAACTCACTGGCACTATCGAATCCAATGGCCGTGCAAAAGAAGCTCTCCATACATCCTGTTATGTTTTCCAATCATCCCCTGTATAAACCATTTCCTTCAAATCATGGTTAATTATATACTCCCATCTCGTTCTTGGTCAATGTAGTGGGCGTGTTCCTATTCATTTCTAAAAACAGTTTTCGTGTTCTTTTTTTCATTCTCCATTGGCGCCACATGTCCTGCCCATCGCAGTCTACAGAACTTGATTATTCTTGTCTTATCTGGCTTGTTTGCCATAAAGACCATGTAGCTCAGTTATAGTTAGGCTTCTCCATTAGCCTGTCTGTTCATCTCTCTTTGGTCCAAAATTTGTTGTAAGAACTTTTTCTTAAATACTCGTAATATGTTCTCTTTACGTAAAGTCGATGTTTCGCATGCATATTATATAAATGGAAGATAATAACATATACTTCGAATAATTTTATTTTATTTCAGTTTAACTTTTTTTAGAGAAGTTGGGACTACAAGTCATTTTCATTTGTTTTTGTGTCTACTTCATTATACAGTAAAATTCGTTCAAAGCGGAATCGCATGGAAAAAAAAAAACAATCTTAGATTATGGAGCATCGTTCATATATTTTTGTTTATCTTAGATTAATTGTAGTTCCGCTGCCGTTAGAAAGTGAAGTATAGTACGTACGAGCCACTTAGACGGTAACGCGAGAAAAAACATTCCCATTTCTTCAGCGTTAAAAATGTCTCTTAGGCGCGTATCCTGAAATGAATGTATACAGTTTCGGATTCCACTCACTAACTATACTTTCGTCCACTTCCTTTCATTACCCGCAAATTTCATTCCTAGCTACATTGTGTCGTCTTTTAAAGCTGTCCACAACCAACCTCAAGGTGCCTTGAAATCGTTACTCCCTATATTCCCTAGGGATATAGCAACATCCAGAGCTTAATTTTGGAGCATCGGTCCAGAAATTTGAAGATTGTTTGATTGTAGACTTGTAAAACTTTGTCGATTTCTTATTTTTCTTTCTTTTCCCTGTTCATTTGACCATTCCCTTGCATCCATCCATCATTTTTTGTGTTTTCTTTGCGTTTTAAAATCTCATAAACTTGGGGTTTCAGCATTTAAATTGAGTCATTATTTCGCTTACTGAGAGTTTATCTTTATATTAAATTATTTTCACTTTTTTGTTTAATGAGAATGATACATACGATTTAGTCATCTTTATTTTGTAAATCAGAACGCTACCTGTGTAAGATGCGTACACAATTGGTTTCAGATCTTAAACTAATTTAAGATTTTACAGAGCACTGGTTATTTGTAACACAGATGTCACAGTCAAATATCGGTTAAACAAACCTGTATTCCCCAAAATGGGTGTGCACTCAGCCCGGAATAAAATCCAGATATAGGTAGAAACTCTCCTTTACCCGGCGGCATAAATGATCACTTATTGTTAATTTTCTTAACTGGAATTCAATGAAATGGAAACTAATTTATTTCTGTCTCTATGTTTCAGCTTTATAAACATTTTTGTGAATTGTGTAGAAACATGCTTCCGTTTTCGCTTTGGACAGATTCCGTTTTATACAAAATACTCGTAAAATTACTATTATGTTACCGTGACCAATACATTTGTTCACATTGGACAGATTTACTCATTTTCACGTTCTGGATTAAACAAATATTTCTTACTTGCTTAATCACTGGCACTATCGAACCCGTAGGTTCATAGCCGCGTGGACATAAGCTCTCCATACATCCCTATCCTGATCTAATGCTTTTGAATTATTCCCTGTATAATCTACTTCCCTCAAACCATAATTAATGTTATTCACCCACCTCATTCTTGGTCTACCAACTGTGCTTTTTCCCTCTGGCTTTCCTACAAGAAGCTTCCATGCGCGTCTTTCCTCCTCCATACGCGCATTATGTCCTGCCCATCTCAGTCTACGAGACTTAACTGTTCTTATTATATCTGGCTATCTATAAAGATCATGTAGTTCATTGTTAAGTAGTCTTCTCCATTCACCTGTTTGTTCATCTCTCTTTGGTCCAAAAATTTTCCTACGTACTTTATTCTCAAATACTTGTAATCTCCTTTCATCCCTTAAAGTAAGAGTCCATGTTTCGCACCCAGATAATATAAGTGGTAGAGTAATTGTTTTATATATTTTCAGTTTAACGTTTTTTTGAAAGAAGTTGGGACATTAAAAGTCTCTGCAATGCTTAATAGCAAAACAAATTTTACTGTATAACCTATTTCTGTATGTGACTGTATTTAAATCGTATTTAATAGAATATTTATTTCTGAATATTTACATCATTTTCACATGGCTTCGAAATTATTGACTAACATTTATTATGTAAAATCTATTGATATTCTGTACACAATGCATCATGTAATGTACACTGCTGGTATTGATATTTTAAAATATGAACATACAGTACAGTAATAATGATAGCTGAAGAGGATTAGAATTAATTATGTTTGATTAGTTTAATGAAATGTTATCCAGGAAGTTTAGAAAAGCTGCATTTGAACGCCTCTAGTGTTATAAATTGGAAACATATAGGTGCATGTGACCGCAAGTGTCATTTATGATGCGTTGGTAATTTTACATTTATATGATAGTGACAACCCAGTTCACAATGTTGTCTTTATATGAAATCCCATTAGTAGTGTTAGCGCATCATCCGCTTCAAACATAACTAATGATCGAAATTTGTAAATTAGACAGATTTTGCGGAAATTCCGAACATATGTCCCATATCCCGCTCACACTTCCGCGAACTGACGCCACCTCATTCGTCATGAATTTTAGTAAATTCCCAAGGAATGAAACTATTGAGGTCGAATTCGTAAAAATATTTTTAAAAAATTACGAAACAGATTCTTCATTACAAACCACTAGGACGAAGAAATGTTGGAAGACCCAGTAAAAGATGGATAGACCATTTCTAACATGAGAACGGAACAGACCAGCTGGTCTAATACTTGATGCTGATGATGATGATGATGATGATGATGTTGAATTTGATGATGATTACAGATCTTCTCCAATCCTATCTAGTAGACACTGAAAAAACCCATGACCAATATATAACACACACATATATATATATATATATATATTGGTATAATTAAATTTTTGACATTGAGCAATGCAAGCTTAATATGACATGATAAGAAAAATAAATGATCGGACGGGAATTGAATCTCTAATGCACTTGGTTCTGCTACTAGCATTTCTTTTGTCTGTAAATAATTCTCTTGAATACTCTGTTTTGCATGTACATTTAATAGTTGGTTGAAGTAACTTTTCCATCTACTTAATATACTCGTAGAATCTGCAATCATATCCCAATTTTCATTCCTAATTATGTTTGTTCTATCCCGAAACCCTTTCTTTCCTATCCTCCATCCATAGTAATTCTGCCCGAAGGCAGGTCCTTCACTGCAATCATAGCATTTTCATGCTATGTTTGCAGCTTTACTAGGGGATTGTGTGGTAGCTTCCCGTTGCTTTCCACACCGGTGAAGGATGGTGATGGTGATGATAATGATAAGGATGATGATGATGATTTCTGGGACCGTTTGTGCCTTAACATTTTCCTGACATTTTCTTACAGGTGAGGAAAAACCCCGATAAAAACCTCACCCAGAAAAACTGCCCCGACAGGGGATCTCTGCGTGTCAAGGCAGCACGCTACCTCGAGACCACAGCGGTGGACTTTCCTATCCTAACATCCTAATATAATTTTCCAATGTTCCAATTTTTAGCATCCATTTCAAGATCATTAATCTTCTCTGAAATATTTCCTATTCTTACTCTTTAGTAACCTGGTGGTTTCCTGTCCAATACATCCTAGTTTTTATAAATTTACTTCATTTTTCTCGTGTAACCAAATCATTTTTGCTAACTTTCTTTCCTTTATAATGTCGGCACAATTCCTCATGAAACCATTTCTTGTATGCCTTCTTTTTAAATTATCAACACTTTCTGATGCTGAAAATTTGCTAGTATCTCTTATAGCCTACCATTCTTTATTTGTATATGTTTCTTCATCGTTTGCCTCATTTTCATCTGAAAATTCCAGTATTTTAAATATATTAGGAATTTTGATTTGGTATTCTTGCCGTATTTAATCTTTTTTTCAAGTTATCAATTCAAATCTTGAAGAAGAATCCTCATCGTTTGTTCCTCTCATAAGCGATAACCGTTTTCTGATTTCCACCCTGATCAAATGATGATCCGATTTGCAGTCTGTCCCTCTAACTGATCTAACATCGATGATGCTACAGTGCCATGTTTGACCACTTATACATGATCTATCTGGTTCCGAGTTCAATATCTCACTTAATTTTAAGGCATTTTTCATATTTTTTGGGGGGAAAATCAACATATATATTTCTCTCGTGTAATTATGCACATACTGCAACAATAAATAGTTTTTTATGCCTGTTTTTTATTTGAATTTATCTAGGTGGCATGCTGACGTAGAATTTATCTAGGTGGCATGCTGACATAGAATTTATCAAGGTGGCATGCTGACAGAATTTATCTAGGTGGCATGCTGACATAGAATTTATCTAGGTGGCATGCTGACATAGAATTTATCTAGGTGGCATGCTGACATAGAATTTATCTAGGTGGCATGCTGATATAGAATTTATCTAGGTGGCATGCTGACATAGAATTTATCTAGGTGGCATGCTGACATAGAATTTATCCAGGTGGCATGCTGACATAGAATTTATCTAGGTGGCATGCTGACATAGAATTTATCTAGGTGGCATGCTGACATAGAATTTATCTAGGTGGCATGCTGACATAGAATTTATCTAGGTGGCATGCTGACATAGAATTTATCTAGGTGGCATGCTGACATGGAATTTATCTAGGTGGCATGCTGACAGAATTTATCTAGGTGGCATGCTGACATAGAATTTATCTAGGTGGCATGCTGACATAGAATTTATCTAGGTGATATGCTGACATAGAATCCGCAAGTTATAGTCCGGCTATTTTGCGGAAATCGCCTATTGTGTAGAGTTGCACACTCTAAATAGAGACGAAAGCTGTTTTATTATTACTTTCAGATTAAGTGACAAATACAGTTGCGTTCTTGGTAGTTGATGACGTAGAACATTATTTTGTAACAAAAGATTCAGCACGATGTTTGTTTTGTGTGCACTTACGAGTGTGTGTTTTAATTTCGATACTGCTGCTGCGTCAATACTGTGCTGTGTTGGGAAGACAAGTTGGATAATGGCAACAGCAGACTCGCTCAAGTGTGAGGTTTGTCATCACGTTGCTGCAGATCAGATATGGCGACAGACTCTAACTTGAAAAATGTGACACAAGGAAAACCAAACCACATCCTGTTCAAGAAATCTCGACACCATCATATAATATATTAAAACCAGTACTAAAAACCCATCACGGAGTAAATTAAGCAGATTTTCAGCAAATCGAATATGTGTCTCAATATTATCGATTTACAGAATATGTAAGGATATTCGATAAGTAATTACAACACTGTTGTTAATCAGCGATCCTAGTGGTGACCGCTGTATTCGTGTAATATGTTGTTGAGCAGTATACATATATATATATGTATATATAAGGTATATACACATTTTCTAAAGTATATTACAATACTTAGTAAGGCCGTTTCTAACTGTGGAATTTTATATGGGTCATTCCAGGACGACATTAATTGTAAAATTCGTGTACTCAAATGCTGGTTGCGAGTAATCCAAGGTGAACAAACAATGCTTAGAGCAATTTGTTACGACCACCAAATTAAAAACATAGATGTTACATTTTGGGCAGACGAGGTTAGGAGAGAACTCCAAAAGATTGGGATGGGCTGGATATGGGAAAAAGGGACTGAAAATCGCAAGAACGTGTGGAGAAAAATAAGGAGGAGGTACTTAGATATAAACCAACAAGATACTTTCGCCGAATGTACAGGAAAACGCTCACTGTGTTTACAAAGAGACCTAAAACACGTCTGGGGAAAAGAATCGT
This sequence comes from Diploptera punctata, assembly GCA_030220185.1. Taxonomy (NCBI): domain Eukaryota; kingdom Metazoa; phylum Arthropoda; class Insecta; order Blattodea; family Blaberidae; genus Diploptera; species Diploptera punctata. The sequence goes on from JASPKZ010007494.1 coordinate 112,787, forward strand.
ATATACTCAACCTAGGATTTAAGGAGAGATCAGGGCTTGCTTGGTTTAGGCTAGGGGCATGGAAATTTCTAAAAATTAGCGACGATCACGATATGCGAATATGTCCAATGTGCGGGAAATTTGAAGATGAGATACATATATTAGGAAAATGTAATGATTTAGAATATTGGAGAAGTCAGTTATTACCGGAAAGATTTCTAAATTCAAATCGGGAAAGATTGGCATGCTACGAGTTATTGGTAAATCCAGAAAATTGGATAAACCTCGGTAAATTTCTGGACAAAACGCGAAAAATAAGGACAACACTCATTCATGAATAAATATATGTTATATATATATATATATATATATATATATATATATGCCATGATAAGAAAAATAAATGCCTGGACGGGATTTGAACTCGGACCTCTGAATTGGTACATCAGCGTGCTATCCATTACACCACCGGGAAAATCTCTTGAGAGAAATAAACCCCATCAATAGGAACCTCAAACTCGATGCTGTTCTTTTTGCAAGCGATTTAGCGCTTCTGGCACTTTCCGAAAATGATTTGCAACGATCAATTTATAATTTACAAAACGTAGCTGCCAAATTAATATGGAAGTATCAATTAACTAAACTGAAATTATGGCATTTCATGGGAAGGACCCCATACAAAGTAAAATCTGTCTCCAGAATAAAATTTTAGAGAGGTCTAATCAATTTAAATATCTTGGATATTATCTCTCTATCTGGGATGAAAAGGATTTCCGTGAAAAAATTACTAGCTATAATAAAAGTTTGGGAATTATTAATCAAGTTATGAAATCATCCCTTGTACAAAAAAACACCAGATTACGTTTATATAACACTTTGGCTAGACCAATGTTGACGTATGGCAGTGAAGCATGGACATTAAAAAGACAACATGAAAGCAGAATAACGGCTTGTGAAATGAGATTCATGCGCAGAACAGCGGGTTACACCAGATGGGATCGTAAAAGGAACACCGATATCTTAAAAGAATTGAAGACTACGGCAATTTTGGAATACATTAAACAGTACCAACTAAATTGGAAGTACCATCTTGAAAGAATGAGTTCAAATCGGATCTCCAAAGCTGTTATAATAATATACCAAGAGGACGAAGATCTCTGTGCCGTCCTAAGAAACGCTGGAGGGAAAATTTTCTATAGGATCGTAACAGGCCTTGGCCTAATATTTGGAAGGAAGAAGAAGAAGGAGAAGAAGAAGATAAATAAACTTACACCACCAAGCAAACCTAATACAAACATTTAGTTCTCTTAAGATAAATAAATGTTTATATTAAATTTGCCCGATGGTGTAATGGATAGCACACTAAAGTACCAATTCAGAGGTCCGGGTTCAAATCACGTCCAGACATTTATTTTTCTTATCTTGTCACTTTAAGCTTGCATTGCTCAATGTAAAAAATTGAATTGTAACATATATATATATATATATATATATATATATACACATCTTTGGGTTAGGATTCCTGAGTAGCTCAGATGGTTAGAGCGCTAAACGTATAGAGTTACAAACTCTGGTTCAAATCTCGACTCAGGCATTTATTTTTCTCTTCATACCATATTTGCCTACATTGATAAATGTCAAAAAATATAGTTATAACATTTAAATATACAAGCGTTACTGCTACAAAGTAAATATTCATAAGTAATGCCACGAGAGATTTCCAAATTATCGATAAATTCACGACTCACTCTCCATATGAGTGATCATTTAATGTGGATACTAATCTGAGAAATACACGAACATTTCAAACTAACACACTCGTATTATACAGGGCGAATAAGATAATGATGATTATGATAAAATAACAAGAAAAAATCTAAACATCAAACAAATGGTAACAATAAATCGTGGTGTCAGACAAGGGTGTATTTTATCGCCTTCTCTTTTTAATTTATATATAGATGAAGTTATGTTAAAGTGGCAGATTAATTTAAATAAATATTTTAAAATAAATAATAAACTGTTGGATACAATATTATTTGCTGATGATCAAGTAGTGATTTCCAGTTCAGAAGATGATCTAAAAAGAGTTATCTTTAATTTGGAAAAAATAAGTGCCAATTACAATTTAAAAATTTCAAAGAATAAAACTATAATTTTTGCATTTAAAGGACATGATACCTTAAGAGCAAAAGTCGTAATTGATAATAGAATTTTAGAGCGGGTGAACAGTTTTAAATATCTACGTTTCAATTTATCATATATTAAAATTGAAGATATTAATGACAAAATAAATAAATTTAATCCAATGTGTGGCACTATTAAAAGAACCCTTAAAAACACAAGAAAATAAATAAAAATTAAATGTTATAAAGTAATGGCTGTTCCTGTATTGATGTATGGATCAGAACGTTGGACGACCACTAATAGACAAGAACAAAGATAGGAAGCAGCTAAGATGCGATTTTTAATAAATATAGCAGGATATACTCTGCTGGATAAGAAAATAAATGAAGATATAAGAAAGGAACTAAATATTTTCAAACTTACAGACCGAATAATTAAATATAGGAACGACTGGAAAGAACATATTGACAGAATTCCAGAAGGAAGATTTCCGAAATTCTTACTAAATTATAAACCGCACGAAAGGAAAAATGTTGGTCGCCCACACAGAAGATGGTCTTAACAATTTTAACAATTCTAGCTTCAATGAAACCGGAACGAGCCAACAAGCCCTGGATGATGATGATGATGATGTACAAGAAAAAGAGAGAACACCAATTAATAATATCCCTGTAGATCAATTACAAATTAAAAGAATTAAGCTAGTTTTATGTTAAATTATACGCTAATGTTTAAATGAACGAAAGTAAAGTGAAGTTAAAAAAAAAATAGGCACTCATTAAAATTTTCTGCTAGGATGGAATCAGTGAAACGTTTTCTCTTAATCTGGGATCTGTAAAATATTTTTTTCAGGGTAAAACAATTTAACAGCCAATGAGCGATATGAAGGGGCGGCGAATACTAATCTGGTAATAGGGCAATTTTGTGAGGACGGTAAACATCCGCCAAATCCGGTGACAGACGACCATCAACCAACAGAAAGGACAAGCGGAAAATCGTAAAATCGATGAAAGCTGATGTTCCTGGATCCTGTACCGACCAGCATCCTGTCCTAGCTGCGTGTACGCATTAACTCTGCTGACCATGGTTCTAAGTCCTTCCATTACATACATTATGCAGCTATTAATAAACTAATATGCCACTATCCCCACCTAGAGGTAGAAGCCTACTATATTCCAATTCTGCTAACTAAGTCCCTTCATAGCTAAAAAATATATTTATATATATATTAGGAATATACATTTTTATTTTTTGCTGTAATTCACTAGCAAATTGGGACTGGAAGTAAATATCATTAAAACTAAGTATATGGTCACACGTAGAAATTCAGTATATAATGGAAATTGACAGCTAATGACAAATCAGGGAAATTTTGCGGAAGTGGATGAATTAAAATACCTAGGAACAATAATCACAAATAGGAATGAGATGCACAAAGAAATTAAACATAGGCTCAATTCTGAAAATGCGTGCTATTATGCATTGCAAAGACTATTGATGTCCCAACTCGTTTCAAAAAAAGTTAAACTGAAAATATATAAAACTATCATTCTACCAGTTATATTATATGGATGGGAAACATGGACGCTTACTTTAAGGGAGTAAAGGAGATTACGAGTATTTGGGAATAAAGTACTTAGCAAAATTTTTGGACCAACGAGAGATCAACAGACAGGTGAATGGAGAAGACTACTTAACAGTGAACTACATGGTCTATATAGAAAGGCAGATATAATAACAGTTAAGACTCGTAGACTGCGAGGGGCAGGACATGTGGCACGAATAGGGAATGAAAGATGTGCATGGAAGCTTCCTATAGGAAAATGGTATATTTTGGTTGAGGATACCTGTGTATGTAACAGAAACAATCCTGATTTTTTTTTCATTTTTGAGAATTTTCCTTATCATTGAGGGGTTTCTCTAACCAATTTTAGTAAATCACATGATTTAAAAAAATACATAAATGACTACTGACTTATAAACTATAATATAATATATTATATAATGGAAAATAATCTATCTATCTTCGGGTTTTTACAGCTGCTGCCGTCTTCCCGTGCCAAACCTCCAAAGTCTACGGTCTTGGGCATCTTCAATGCTTAGCCCTCTAGCCTGCATTACTGTCTTCATGTTTTCCTTCCATGTTAACCTTGGTGTATATAGACAATAATAATAATAATAATAAGAATAATAATCTATCTATCTATCTATCTTCGGGTTTTTACAGCTGCTGCCGTCTTCCCGTGCCAAACCTCCAAAGCCTACGGTCTTGGGCATCTTCGATGCTTAGCCCTCTAGCTTGCATTACTGTCTTCATGTTTTCCTTCCATGTTAACCTTGGTCTATATAGACAATAATAATAATAATAATAATAATAATAATAATAATAAGAATAATAATAATAATCTATCTATCTTCGGGTTTTTACAGCTGCTGCCGTCTTCCCCTGCCAAACCTCCAAAGCCTACGGTTTTGGGCATCTTCGATGCTTAGCCCTCTAGCTTGCATTACTGTCTTCATGTTTTCCTTCCATGTTAACCTTGGTCTATATAGACAATAATAATAATAATAATAATAATAATAATAATAATAATAATTGAATAATGTTTAAATCATATTACTTTTTTATCCAACACTTTCGTTAAATAAGTCACATTTTTTATTGGTATTATTTCTTCTGTTCAGGTAGAAGGGATACTGTAACCTCAAAAGTGTACTAAAGCTGACTGTACAGAATCATAAATCACACTTTTAGAAAAATTAAATATTCTATCACGAACTAAACATTTACCGAGTCATAGAACTTTATCATGCGTTATATCGAATCTTTTAACGCATTTCATCTGCACTGAAAAGTAAGCGAAGTTGTGGTTTTTATTTTACAAGTATGGAAACTGTAGAGAAGAGTAAAGTTGCGAAAATAAAACATCGTTATTGAAAAATGTATAAATGGAAACGAATGGAGAGAGAGAGAGAGAGAGAGAGAGAGAGAGAGAGGAGAGAGAGAGAGAGCGCTGAGTATATCTCAAAATACATCATCGTTAGAGACTTGAGCACATCAAGAATACATTTTCTTATTGTTAACGTTAAAATATGGAAGACGGCTAATGAGATGAAATATATGTATAATGTATTCACTTCAGTTTGTGTTATTGCTTCCGGGAATAAAAGAGTTAAATTAGGTTCAATTGTACTCTTAGTATAATGAGAAATTCAACCGTCTTTCCAGCATCAGTAATATCGCCTCTAGGCTTATACAGAGTGCAAAGTAATTGTATCGAAAAAAATTTCTGTTTTTTACAAGCTTTATATCTATCTATCTATCTATCTATCTATCTATCTCTATCTATCTATCTATCTATCTATCTATCTATCTATATATCTATCTATCTATCTATCTATCTATATATCTATATATCTATCTATCTATCTATCTATCTATCTATCTATATATCTATATATCTATCTATCTATCTATCTATCTATCTATCTATCTATCTATCTATCTATCTATCTATCTATCTATCTATCTATCTATCTGTCTGTCTGTCTGTCTGTCTGTCTGTCTGTCTGTCTGTCTGTCTGTCTGTCCTGTCTGTCCTGTCTGTCTTGTCTGTCTGTCTGTCTGTCTGTCTGTCTGTCTGTCTGTCTGTCCTGTCTGTCTGTCTGTCTGTCTGTCTGTCTGTCTGGTCTGTCCTGTCATGTCCTGTCTGTCTGTCTGTCTTCTGTCTGTCCCTGTCTGTCTGTCTGTCTGTCTGTCGGCTGTCTGTCTGTCTGTCTGTCTGTCGCCTGTCTGTCTGTCTGTCTGTCTGTCTGTCCTGTCTGTCTGTCGTCTGTCTGTCTTCTCTGTCTGTCTGTCGTCTGTCTGTCTGTCTGTACGTCTGTCTGTCTGTCTGTCTGTCTGCTGTCTGTCTGTCTGTCGGTTGTCTGCTGTCGTCTTCTGTCTGTCTGTCTGTCCTGTCTGTCTGCTGTCTGTCTGTCGGTCCTGTTCTGTCTGTCTGTCCTGTCTGGTCTGTCCTGTCTGTCTGTCTGTCTGTCTGGTCCTGTCTTCTGTCTGTCCGTCCCTGTCTGTCTCTGTCTGTCTGGTCTGTCTGTCTGTCTGTCCTTCTGTCTGTCTGTTCGTCTGTCTGTCTGCCTTCT